>JAKNSH010028830.1:0-10627 GCA_027790015.1 Cymbopogon flexuosus
CTCGAATATTTCCTCGCATTTCTTGAACTATGTTGTACAAGTTTCTGTTTTCTTTTACAACTTTGTTATAACCAAGGACAACTTTGGAGAGATGTTCACCTAATTTGGCCCTGTCACGTACATATTGGGTGTGCAAAGACCTCAAGTCAACTGTAACACCTCGATACAATTTCTTGGGGTCCTGCACATGCTTTTCAAGACATCTCCTGATCAGGGACTCCTTCTCGAGGTTTTCCTCTAACGTTTTAATAATAGCTTCGAGCTGCACAACCATACCTCTTCATCGACAGGACCTTGATTGTCGCTTCTCTTCCTTTTGTGCTTCCTCTGATTTCGAATGTAACTCTAAATGTAACATTCGACAAATGGTTGTACGTCACCAATGCATTCCATCAATTCATTAAAATTCTGCACCGGAGCCTTGTCCTTGTCTGCCTTGATCTTGTCGTAGACAGTGCCTTTTCCAGAGTGCCTACCTGTTCTTTAAGCTCTTTTATTTCACTGCTTTCTTTTGTTTGCGTGTGTAGTACCAAGTTCTATAGTAGAAGCCCTCTGAGCAAAGCCTAGTGTACTACAGGTTTCTGCAAAACATTCTGCTTCCGGACTTATATGGGCAAACATAAACATTTTTGCATTCCCCCCTAATGAACTCTCTATTGGATGGGTGAGTTTACTATTTCTATAAGGAATGTGAGGGTTCTTTTGAGCTAATGCGTTGATGACATTTCCAAGGGTGGAGAATGATATGTCAATATGCCGAGCATGCTTCAATCTTTCCCCTGTAGATCCTGACTTATCAACCATTTCACTTCCTGCTACCAGATGCAAATTTCTATGGCTCACATTGCCAGTAATGTCCGTTCCATTTACATGGACAGTTAAGATACTGTGGGAACGATTGCTCCTGTTGTTCATTTCTGTTGATCCGGAAGCTCGATGCTTTTCACCCAACTGCATCAATTTGGTAACATCAGAAGGGGATTGGACTAGGAATATCTTTGGATCTGAAAGGTTTAGTTGACCATCATATGTTGGAGCCCTTATATCTATTTTGTGCTTGATGATCTGTCCTCATTTAGAAGATCACATGCTTGTATATTTCAACCATCTGCACATTTATATCATACTTGACATCCTGCTAGAAGTTGATATGTGAAAGAGATCATTTAAGGCCATGTGATTAATTCCACAATCCTCGGAAAGCCTAGCAGATGGACCACACATTGTATCGGGTCTGCCGGAACCTGTCTACCCGCCAGCAAATATGCATACATTATATCCATCAATGACGGATCGAACCAAAGGTTGTACGTCAACCAAAGGATGCACAAGACAAAAAATTGTGCTATTATAGTAGTACAGAGCAATGGTCAAATATTTGTTTTTTTTTGGGCACTTGCAGCGTGTGATCCGATAAGGTGAGCTTGCTTTGCTTGCCACTCCTGCTACGATCTCGATTCAATGTCATCTTCTCCAGAACAACTTGTGTCTCCAGCGTCCTCGGTCTTGAAGGTTAAATTTGTACGAAACATTTTCAAGGCATTGACGGATGTTCGTCGAATGCCCATAACTCCTTGGACCGGGAAGCTTCTGTAGCCCAGGCGGTAGCCAAAAAAGAACACAAGTAGCAAAAGCTAGAGTAGAAGATAAGAATGAGGTGATCATGTATATTAGCGTGGATGTCTAGGATTGAGACAGGGTGTGCTAGCTCGAACTAATATTGGATATAGTCTAGGAGAGCCGATATGGCCCTTTCAGTGTAATGGTTGAACGGTTGAAATTTGAATATATTTTGGGATTGAAATATATTGCATAAGGATTTGCCCTTTCGTGTCTTTAAGCAAGGCTAGTATATCAATTTAATAAACTATGCGTAAAGGTGTATACTCTTACTGTGAGTCATGATTTGCCCTTTCGTCTGAGGCGGCCAACCTCTTAGCCCACTACCAAGGAAGGCTAGTAGGGTTAACTATGAAGCCTTTCAAAGGTTTTTCTAACTTTTTAGCACGGTGGCAAATAGATGTAGGCCCCCCCCCCCCCCCTCCAAATGACGTGCAGCCTATACACATTGGGACAGAGGTCGTCCTATACCCGCACATCGGACGCCTCTAACAACCTAGAAAAGGTCCTCATACTGAGCTAAAGCCAGAGCCATATAGCCCTCCCAGTTGTACTGTAGATCCTGGAGGTTCTCTTACAGATAAGATCTTATTTTGCTAAACAGTCATCTTTTAACGTTTATTGCGTATACCATTATTCAAGTTACAAGATCAAGGTTACAGTTAAGTGCTAGCAAAGTACTCCCCATTGCATAAACCCATAGGTAATAAGATACAAGATATCAACATCTAGGTAATTCCGTAAGGCTAATAAGGCAGACACATGAAGTATAAATTTATTGATTAAAGTGAATAAAAAACAAGATGGTCCCATGATATACTTGCCTTAAACTTATAGATCATTCTTCAATCCAAACTTTCAAACAACTATCTTAAAACTCTTATCTTCAGCTGATTCGAAACTCCAAAATATTTCTTCTCGATCGCCACTTAAAGCACACCTATTAGAGATCATCATAAAGCACCACAAAAACATCGATGCAATCAATGCACAAAGCAAATGATAGAGCAATATTAGAACAATACACCAACAAAGATAAAACAGTTTTAAAAAGATTGTAAGACTAATCTACACGTTGCTACGATCACACAGACGTGAAAATCACTCTGCTCTGATTTAAAACGGAGAAGTTGCGAATTAAACGAGATTTCCTTTTGTAAAATAATTATATTAAATATGTTTTGAATTTCTAAAGTTGGAAACATTATTAGGCACTAACATGTAGATAATGATATTACAAATCTAACGCAATTTTAATGGATCAAATCGGAGTTAAAATGTGGATTTTATAAGCATTTGAAATCAATAGTAAAACTGCATAATTGAAACTTAATAAATCCGAAATCCTTATTTTCAGAGCTGGCGGAGGATCTCGATGCATATAATAAAAACCGGAGACACTCTTAAATGATTTTACCTGTGAAGGGGTATCTTCTAATTTCGAGCGTCCGATCAAGGTCGGACGGGTCTGGGCGATTGGGGAGGGAGAGAGAGTGGCGTCGGCCTGAATAGTGACCAGCGGCGGCGCCGTGGCCGGAACTTCGCCGGCGCTGCTCGGTATCGAGATACGGTGTACGAATTACGAAAATAACAGGTTATATGTGCTAGGAATCTCACCGCGAACTCGTTTATGGGATTCTTGCCGTCGGATTTGGCACGGGGACGGATGACGACGCGCGGTGGCGGTGAAGAGCCTATGGCGTCGTCGGCGGATGGCAGCTTGGCCACCAAATCGGCGAAACGAGGGGTTCAGAGCGTTATACTCGTCGTAGATATCCAATCCTTGTGGATTTGAGAGCGGGGACGAGCTTGTCTTGGAAGATCGACGGCGGCAGGCGGAGGTCCCTGATGGCGGCGGCGCTTTGTAGTGCTGGTGGGGTTGTTCGGCTGAGGGAGGGGTGGAGTGGTGGCATCATGCAGTTGCGGTGCCGAGAGAGTCTTTCAGAGGTGGGGGAAAGTGAGGGGAAAAGGCCCGGTCGCAGGGAGCTCGGCATGCCCGCACAGGCGCACACTGCGGCACCGACTGACCCGGTGCGCACGGGAGAGCGAGAGGCCTCGGAGTGCTGGGGAGATGGGTCCGCGCGGTGGATTCGGTGGCTCGGTTACGTGCTGCAGGGCTTGGTCGCGCGGCTGCGGAGGATTCGGGCGCCGGCAATGGCGGAGAGGACCAGCGACCTGAGGCGGAGGACGAGCCTGACGCATGGGCCCGGGCGGTCAGTGGCTCAAGGCGCGGGGCCGAGTTGGCAGTGAGACAGAGAGAGGGGAAGGCTGGTGGGCTAGCGGAGCTGGGCCAAGATGCGAACTGGGCCAGGGACAGCGGGTTACGAGGCAGGAGGAGGCGACTAGTACGGGCCGTCGGGCCAAAAGGAAGAGAAGACCATTTAAAATGCATTTTTAATACAATTTTGAATCCATTTTGAGTTTGCATCAAAACCACTCAGTAAAAATAAGAAATGCACCTGCATGAATGCACAACCATGATGCTACACCCTAAAATGAATTGTAATTTGATGAAAATATTATTTTCCAAGATTTCATGAACACAAAAATACTAAATTAAATAATTTTAACTCTATTTTCAAAAGTGCAAATTTTAGAGTGTGACAGTGGCCTCCATGATGTGACAGTGGCCTCCATGATAACATGCTTCAAACCAGGTGAGACTATAATTTTCGTGGAGGTGGCAAATTTTAACTCATGAATGTTTCTCACGAAAATACATCGTGACAATTAACCCTCATGGAAATTGTATTTTCGTGATCTCGCTCGTTACCATGAGAACTAATGTGTGACAGTTGAACATCAAAAATTATTTTCATGACAGTAAAACCGCATTTCATGACAATATTTTCACCCTCACGAAATCTCGGGATTTTGGTAGTGAATCATAGATTGTGGAGAACATTTACTTTATGAGTTATGACATGTGTGTGATGGTTTTATGATTGAAATGGAAAAACATATAATTGTTTGAACTAACTTGTGAGTTAAGATGTGAACTGCGTGTTTACTTTAAGTCCTAGGGATAGATACCAAGTACTAGACTTTGTATAGGAGTTGAGGCTTGCAATGGGGGAACTAGAGCCAGAGCATATAGTTGTTATACTAACAATCAACCTTTGCTCTACTATTTATGAGTTTTTAGGAAAAGTTTTATAGGCTATTTACCTCCCTGTAGCCACTTAGATCATATTAGACATCGACATTCAAGTGTACGTAGTATTAATTGATCGAAATCACGATGGTTGTTGACCAGGTCAAGGCAGATGCGTGTGAGTATGTACTTCTTGATGATCAGACGGTCGAGAATAAGTGATGACGCACATCAGATCGTACAGGAGGCGTAGCGGATACTTGACTCTGATCCAGTTAGGTTTGGCAATTTCGGCCTCAAAACCGTGGTCGGCGGGTTTGATGGGTTTAACCAAGAAGAGTATCTCAGGGTGGCACGTGGCATGCATCATTGGACAGCTTGCGTTGGGCTGAAGCATCATCATGAAAGGCTCATGGTCATCTTATGCAAGAACTCAACTTGGCTATTTTACACCCTGTATGTGTTTGATATCGTCTTAGAGTATTTTTGACATGTGGAAAATATAGATAGATGCTGCCCAAGACAACGATATCTCCTATCTCTCAAGTCAATCCCTTAGGCTAGACATGATCCTGTAAAGAAGACATTATTGCTATCTCTACCACTACTAAAACACGAGTTTTTCTTTCCTAAAGCTACACACAAATTTATCCCCCACAGTCATTAGTTATGCTAAGTACACCAACAAAATTGCACGACAACGAAACTTTCAAATAAATGGACAAGATTGACTCTCTCCATCTACTTTCTCTTACTCACATCCGACAGTTCAGATTGCCGGGATCAGTCCTCGTCGCCCATTCCATCCCACGCCCACGGCCCACCTCGCTCGTGACTCCCTCTCTCCCGAGTCCCGAGGCCCGACGCCGATCGCGGACGACTCGTCTCCCCAGGCACGACTCCTTCTCTCCCCTTCCAGTCCCTTCGCGCCGCGCACCCCTCCCCTCTCTCCATCAGGCGGCGGCCGGCGGCGAGCACTGGGCGACAGCGCCCCCACCGGGGCTCGCGCCTTCACCGGACCACATCGCGGTCGCGATGCTGCACTAGGGCCGCCGTCAACGCCGCCGGCCACAACGCCTGCCACGAAGCTGCAAGGACGCCGCCTGCCGCAACGCCGATGGCCGCGCGGACGCCATCGATCCGCTCGTCTCCGTGCTCTGCGAGGACGCGCTTCTTGCATTGCTCCCTCTCTGTCAAGGAAGAGGGCGCATACTGCGTACTACGAGTCGGGAGGCGGCGGCAGAGCACGGCACGTGGTCAGGCCAAGCAACCCGGGGTGTGGCTCACGGGGCCCTTCAACCTCACCTCGCGCACGACACAGTCTTCCTCGCATGTGGCTCCATCATCCGCACTACACACTCAGGTAAGCTGGCCAGACAGCAGGCAAGCCTCCTGGCTCCTGCTTTCTCCCTTTCGTCCCCGAGTCATAGTGTTCACATCTTTCATCGATCTTCATACAAACAGCCGTTTTAACTGTGATTGGGTCCGTATTTGAGGTTTTCTCTTATGGAGATCTCGAGATGGGATCAAATTAAAAACGACCGATTTCCCAAAGTGGATTTGGAAAACATGGATCTAATATTGGTGATATGCCGTTGTTCATGCTTATAGACTTAAAATCAATCTTCCGTTTATTTTAGTGTTTATACTAATTTTGGAATTGTATGCGGTAAAAGGTATAGAGAATACAATTACCCAGGTTTATCTGAAACATTTGCATTGCGATCTCTTGGTGCAGGACACATCAAGATGGCCTCGATCTAACTGCTACCTATGAGAGAGGACGAGAACAGCCTGGCGGAAGATACATAAGTTCAATCCATGGCAGTGGGCTTCAGGTTCTTGCTTTGTGGCTACCCAAATTCTCATATATATTAAACTGCTATATGGTAGGTTCTTGACTTGCAATGTGAGGAGTTAATCCAGGAAGAATTTGGCCTGCAATGCAATGTTGAGGCGATTGATCCTCCTCTATGCCATGGTTTGCTTGGTGGGCCTGCCCTTTGGAGGCGCTGGTTTTGGTGCTCGCTGGACGGGTGATTGTGGTATTGCCGCATATCCAATTCATGTTTGTGTTGCCTTGTGTAGGCTCTTAAATCTTCTGTTTTAAATATCAATCAGAAGTTACAGAATGTGTTTTTTGGGAGCAGTTGTGGAATGGATGATGTCCAGAACCCACGTGTAGAGGCAGGTGATTGTTGTATCTTTTTTATTTCATTTTCTCATGCAATTGGCCCTTTTAATATGACTTTTTTTATTTCTGAAAGCATTGAAGAACTTGTAACCCATGGGTCTAATGCATATGGATTCCTGCACTAATGCATTTTTAGATAATGGGTTCCTGCACTAATGCATATGGATGCCTGCTCTGTGAAATGATGCAATATGCCCGGTACTGGAGCTATTAAACTAGCCATGCTTGTAGAGCTTTGTTTTTTTTTTTCCAACATGTGCTTTCTACAATTAGATCCATTTTATAATGTCCTCTCATCAGTAGTTCTAACATGGAGTGTGATTTGTGTTACCATGATACAGACTAGAGAGAAACCAAGGTTCAGTCTTGAGGTCCATGTGGGCGTCGTCCCCAGCAAAAGTCCCCCTAATTTATGTCTGATGGGTCTACATCGCCGGCTAAGTCTAAAGGGCCCAACCGTGGTTGCTCAATTGGATGTGTCGATTCATGCCCCAGCTGCGCTTCCCGATTCAGGCGAGTTCTATCTGTGTTCACATCCAAAATTATATGTACTGTCAATTTTTTTCTGTGCAAGATATCTTATTAGTAACCTCTCCTGTACCAATGAACGAATCTGCTCATCATTCTCCTTCAATATCTGTTTATTTAATCTTTTGCAGCAAGCGCTCTGCTGCTAGACTGCTTGGCACTGTCCACTTTTATTTATTGCTTCAACTTCTTCCTCCAGTAGCCTCCATTGTTAGCGCCTCTGTTCAGTTCGATTGATCTTATTGGAGCTTCGAGATAGTATTGTTGAAGAGATGATTGGGGCAGTAATAAACATGGACGGTAATTGAGCTCCTTGTATACTCTTTTTATTGTGCAGGGCTGAGTCCATCTTATTGGAGCTTCGAGATAGTATTGTTTGAGAGATGATTGGGCCAGTAATAAACATGGATAGTAATTGAGCTCCTTGTATACTCTTTTTATTGTGCAGGGCTGACTGCACTAAGTTAGTCTGGATAACCACATCAGAATTTCCCATTATGGTTCTTGTCTGTAAATGATGTGTTCATATGATAAAGTATTATATATATGGACATGTACAATTGTGTGTGACTTAAACTATGGAATAAGTATCTTTGTTTGGTTCTTTTCATGTACATTTCCGAATGAAGCCGTAGCAACGCACGGGCACTATACTAGTATAATCAAGTTATTCTCTGAAATATAAGTTCGTCCATTAATTTCCCATCTTCGGTTTTTCCTTTTTCCAGTGATTTTCATGGTCATTTTTGGGAGATTTTTTTTTTTTTTTTGCGTCTTTGCCTGAGTGCCTGGCACGTTTTCGCGAGTCTTTGAGACCCTTGGAACTTGTTCGTACCATGTCTTAGTGCCGAGCAACTAAATATCTAGTTCCTCTCTCAAAAACTCAATTTTTCTACCTCTTTTCGTGAATTTCATGAGAAATCTTTGAACTGAGTTTCTAGGACTTGTCTTGGATACTTTTTGGGTGTTATGAGGCGTTGGGAATATGTGTAGACTTTGCCCCCAAACAGATTTTCAACGAACACCCTTGTTCTCTCCTTTCTAGGAAAAATCAAGAAAATTAAACCTCAAGTTTCTTTTAAGATCCGGTTACCCTGTTTTGATAAATAAGGAGTTAGCATACAACAATGTTTACATGCACAAGAAGCGCTCCCTACCACAGCGTAGCTGTAGAAGGTTTAGAATTTTAAACACTGATTACTCGCTACTGACTTGAACAACTATTGTAGCCTTTAAAGCTACTTATTTAGAAAACCTCGATTTGACAATGTGCTTTTAGAGCTGCTGTTCAGATTTGTTTTTTTTTTTTTTTGAGATTACATAGTACAATAAAAACCATCGTAGAGAAGGTGTGTACAGAATTTCAGCTTAATAGGGCCTGATTTGATCATAGTTTTGACCTGTTTTTCTTTAGTTCAATCTATTGAATGCAATGAGTGTGCAGAACCTGTGTACGTTTGAACACAGAACTTACACGTTTAAACGCATAACTTCCGCAATCTACAGGCTGAGAAAATCATCTTCCCCACGATCAATCTACAGACTGCAGGGACTTGATTTGGTTAGAAGAGAAATTATTTGGAAGGGTCAAAATATAGGCCAAGTTCTTACGGCAATGCGTGTAGCTAGTCTCCTCGATCACACACAACAAACACGGGCGTGCAAACTGCAATGCGCTGTCGCCATCCACATGTGACGCTGTTCCCCGATTGGCTCTTTTATTTTGTAGCTGACGATCGAGTAGTTTGAATCCGAAATGTCAAATGGGGACGACGTGAATAATTGGTGAATGAGAAGAAGAGGTCGGCGAGGTTGGTGTGGAGCCGAGCAATAGCGTACGTGCCTACGTGTACACACAGCTGGAAAATAAACATGTTGTTCTTGAGCTGATTTGAAGCTTTATCTGCGCCTCAGTGGAGGCTAGCACGCGTCTAAAAATTGCCATTACTTTTATCTCAAAAACAAAAAAAGGAGACAAGTACTACTGCTAAATTCACAATTTAACATTCAGATCCACTACGTACATTTCGTGCAACAAATTAAGCCGACATTCTCGCTTTTTTGCTTGGCTGGCTATTGTTCTGCTGTCAGCAGCAGAAATATTGGGAGTGAAAAAGGTGCAGTGCAACAAGTGGTGGGAATTAAAGAATAAACCTGCAGATTTGCATCCTCCATTACTCTTTTCCTCACCAAAGATTGACTTGACACTATAATCTGCAGATTGCATCCTCCAGCTGGAAGCCTGCACTGCATGCAATGCAATGCAATGCAAACCAGACAGATGCAATTAATGCTGCCATGCAATGAAACCCTACTACGTCCCTACCGCTCCATTTCAGAGAGCACCACCTGCCACTGCCAGATCAGTTATTGTCAGTTATTGTCATGGTGATGAATTGGTGATTTGCAGGATCGGGATCCCTCCGCGCGTAATGATTGACCTAACCTAACCGCCCACCACTCGATCACTCGCTCGGTGAGGATGACGGATCGGAGATGGTGACGACGAGGAAAGCCGCCGCCTGTGTCCCGCATCGCCGACGAGTGTGACGGCGACCGATGCGTCGTGGCCTGCATGTCTGCCTGCCAGTCGCTTCGCGGTGGGCGCCGCCGGCGGTGGAGGGAGGGGCCGGTGGGGCATTGTCTTGGTCTTGTTGTGTGGCGACGTTGAGCCGGCCGGCGCGGGCGTGTCGACGGCGCACCGGCCGGCCGATGATGGCCCTTGCGCGCTAGTGGATGGACCCGCCAGCGGTGGGTGGGCCGCGCACGGGCGCTACACGTCGCCGTCCTGTTTCAGGGGCCGGCCTCACGCGCGCGGCGAGCTTCACCGTGTACCGTGGGCCGGGGTGGGGGAATCTGGAGAAGCCCATGAACAATCAACGGGGAACGCTTGGGGGCCCAGTAGACATCCCGGGAAGAGGAGTGACATCACACAGCTCACAGGCAGACTGAATCATTTTCCCGGGAAGAGTAACGACTTCATCCAAATTCGAAATGTTATTCGATTCTCTCAGAAAGACGAGTGTTCATGCACAATTTGAAAGGCGATTCGTGCATCAAGCTAACTCGCAATTCCAGTAGGAACAATCAGCAGCGCAAATTCTAGTAGGAACATTGTTTATGTAAGGAAAAACTATTACAGCATTTGTAATGAAACAAATCCGCTGTCAGTCTATCAAATTACCTGCAAA
>JAKNSH010028869.1:0-10917 GCA_027790015.1 Cymbopogon flexuosus
ATAAATTCACTGTAGGGACTCCGGTCCCTCCAGATTCGTAGAAAAAAAGGTTGTAATTCTGGTAACCTCAGCTCCGGAAGGATGACTAAAAAAATATTTTTTAAAGTAAAACTAGCTAGGATGCAGAGAATCCTCACAAGACATATAAATTTAGTCGCTACTAGCTAGTACAACATTACTTAAAAGCCATTTGATGAATGTGTCACTAAGTAAAGACGAAGCCAAAGCTTTGCATGCGTTGTAACCTTGGCGCACAAGTCAGGATCGATGTAATGGGATGCTGATGCGTGCTAAACAGACAGCTTGGTGCAAGCTAATCATGTCAGAAGATCACGTGCAGTGCATGCAGCATCCAGCCAGTCATCAATCCACATCCAGGTAATATAAAGTCGGTGCACAGCATGCAGGCATGCATGTTGGACGGCGCATCAAGCCCCAGTCCACGTTGTGACGTCACACGCTCCAACTGCATGGTTGCTGCTTCATAGCTTTACATGAAAATAATGGAGTCGTCACTAGCACCACAGAAAGCGCGTAGCTAGATTTATATATAGATATATGATATATAATATATATTTGATGCGCCAGCTGCTGGCCATTGGCCAATGCATGCCAGCGTACATCCATATGTTGGCTTTTGGCTTGGGCCGGATTGCACTGATGCAGTGATGCTGTCATGCATGCATGGATCAACTGCCATCATGCATGTGACTTGAGCATGCATGCGGTCCTTGAGGACCTCATCATTTGAACTACAGTAGGTCTCCTAGGTAGCTCAATTAGGGTCGATGGGGGTACGTAATGACTTGGCTGGTTTGGTTGCCAACGTACAGTATATAATAATATATGCATTGTTTGGTACAGAGATGCCGTCCACAAAAGTACAAAACTGTGTTTACACTTACACCTATTGAGATTGAGATCATTGCAAAAAAAAGTCGTGAGAGAAACCTGAAAACAGTAGTGAGGAACATGCCATTTTCCACTAGGGTTGTTAACCATCTTAAAGTGGTATATATTAAAGTACTAAAATCAACTTAATTACCCATCAGTTTTCAACGCTCAACTATTAAAACCTTTCATTTTTTTAACCTTGTTTCAATGTTAAGGTGGTTTAATTTGTGGGTGACGCAATATTATTGACATGCATGACAACATGGTCAAAATGTGCTAACATAGTTAATTATTATATATTTATTGGTAGCATATCTTAAATATTTTCATTTTCCATTTGCACTATGGAGTATCTACAACTTACCTATACTCCTATATATAGTTGAAGCTAAGCATAATTCATATATCTATTTTGTTTGAAAAAAAAAATCCATTTTGGTCATATCACCAAAAACTACTCTAGTTTGGAATCGATGTTCTTAAGGTGAATGTTTTCATGGTTGAGAACGGGATTTAATAAGCCATAACTAAGAGTTGTAAACATGGACTTCTCTCTAAAATATGTTAGAGAGAGTTCAGGTTTTTTATATTAGCACACACATCGGCCCATTGGAAACTATTGTATCTCTTTACTCTGATGAAGTGATCACTACGTACCTCTGTACCTTCACAATAATTTCCATAAAAACTCCCGTGTCGATCCGTTGTCCCGTCCATAAATTATTATTAGGAATCGATCATATATTTCTTCCATGGCCTTCCTTACAAGCAATGTTTTGCAGGCGACTCGCCGGCATGGTTCCTCAGAGCCTAACACGCGCTGATCTGGCAGCCTACGTATGGCCAGCATGCATGTGTCGCCATCATCGTCAGCACCGACCATACGAAAATGTAGAGCAAATGCACATGCATACTCCGTCCGTCCCTAAATGTTTGTCGCCCTGCGCTTCCCGAGAAATACCGCCGGCAATTATATATTAAAAAGTATTAATATTTATAATATATAATTAGTATCATCGGAAAGATCTTTACGTCTAGTTTTTTAACAAATTTATTTGGAGATAAAAATGTTGTACGTATTTTGTATAAATCGAGTCAAATTTGCGGCACGAAAACCAACGGCGATGGTCAATTGGGGACAGAGGGAGTAGTTCTGAACAATTTTGCTTTCGTCTGTGCGTCATTTTCAAACCAGTTTGTGTCAATCAATCAGAGAGAGATTTGCAAGTATGGGAGGACGATGGGTCTAGTTGGCGTGTTCTAGTAGCTACTGAATGGACAAGTGGAAAATGCAAACGTAGTAGCGCTGGTACGTAAGGATCGATGTTGGTCAACAAATGAAACTGCAACCAAGAAAAAAGTTAGGAAAAGAGCAACAGAAAGTGCTCTCAGAAAGAGCAAAAGGAAGATGTAAAAACAAATAAATCATTGGCAGCGGCTCGCTTTTAGATTATCTCATCCTCCAGCATATATCTCATCCTCCAGCATAAAGTACATATACCTCGCTAGCTAATTTCCACCATTATTTCCATCCCTATCGTCACTGAAAAGATTATATTTATTTTTTTGGCAAAAAAGATAATATCTGGCCTTCCTATTTTTACTACCAAAAAGAAAATAAAACACATATGTAGGTGTCCCGGTTGCATTTACCACCATTAAAGAGGAAAAAGATATACACATTTTATATATGCAGTAGCCACAAATTTCTTGGTGCTTTAGTGCTAAGCTAAGACAGGCGACGGACTTCCGAGTCACAGCATAAAGGACAAATTGACCGAAAGACTGGACTAGATCTAAGCAGATAACTGATGCTGAAGCTTGGCTCCTGACTAGTTCAAGTGATCACTTGCGCGGTAAGGCTGCCATGACAGTAACCGCACAAGTGAAAGCTACAAAAGCGGCTTTTAGTTTCTGTCCTAATCAGCAAAGAAGTTCGACTGAAATGGTCTAATAGTGTTCACCAAAAAAAAAAAAATGGTCTAGTAGTAGCACCTGTTGATTCATTAGCAAGTAAAGAAAAGAAAACGGCATGCAGGTGGGGCCCAAACACACTCTGAATAGTATCGAGATAGAAAATATAAAGGATCAATGCCAATCAATTACATGTTGGCATCAGAAACCACAACAGTATACAGTTTGGCACATAAGACGTACTAATAGTGTAGCACATGTTTAAGTTAGCAACATCTGATTCTGCTCAAACAAATAGCAAGACTTCATTTTATTTGATGCATAGTAGTACCCATCTTATTGGTTACCTGAATTTCAGGTTATTCACAGAAAACACTGGAGGCAATGCTAGCCTCACATGCATTTGTTTTGCAATAGCTCAGCTAGATGTCCATATGCATGAAACGTAATATTACACAAAAAATTTGAGCACATTGTAAATAACAGTTGGCTCATTAAAATACACAAGGCACTTTCAAAGGGGAAACTAAACACTATCCACAGTGCAGACCAACGGACATCGGTCACTCCACTCTCTGCCTTGTCAAATCCCCAGATTCTGCTTCGAAGGGAGATCAAGATTCCTGGGGAGCTTCAAACCTCGAGGGAGTATCGATTCCCATCATACACATGAGTCCTGATATCAGGATGATAAGAAGCACTATTCCCTGCACATTGAAGACCAATGTCAGAATATAACACAAGGGTACAAGGTACATTGACAACGCAAACATGAATTCTACATGCAAGCTTGCACTCAGAATAGAATTAGTGAGTAATGAAACCAGAGTACAAGTAGAGAACTTACAACAAAAGTCCCCTCAAGAAGAGTAGATTTGACTAGGCACTCTCCATCACATTTGCCCTGGCCAGTTTTGTTATCATTAGTCTTCTCTGCAAGATACCTACCTAGTGGCAAGCTGGATGGGTTCTCCAGTAAACCAGATGGTTGGGAAGCATAAAGAATCGTGTATTTAGCCCCAGACTGCTCCAGCAAGAGAACAAGCTGGGAAAGCAACTCTCCTGTGGTGTCATTGTAGAAATTTAGCTTTCAGCAGAAAGTGAAAGAACAATATTAGTAGCCTTTAACCTAACCTTCTGATTTCGGAGTGAAAAAATTCTTGAACCCGCCGCTACAGAAGACGATTATATCAGTCGGTTCATTTGGGTTAGTTCTCCTTGATACTACCCCATCCCGTACCAACTCCTGCAAAATATGTTCGGTCAATACAGGAGCAAATATAAAACATAAGCAAAACAGGATAATACATAGTAACTTACATCGATAGCATCCATGTTGGTATATTTCTCCATGTTGGTATATTTCTCCACATCTTGACCACTTACAGTACACGTGTCTGTGTAGGTGATACGGATTCTTCCTAAACCGTTGTTACAATTCTCAGCAAAGCTAGATAGCAATGAGCTCTCCATTTTCTCATCATCTGATGTGGAAACATAGGGGAATGCCATGGAAAACTCTGAATCTGTGAAGGAGAGCTGGTACAAGCATAGTGATTATAAGCCATGGAAAATTTGATGCCTCAGTTAAACAGTATCTGACAGAAGAAAGAATGAGGTACAATGATTACCTTCAATGTGTCTGCTAAAGCTGGATCAACTTGCTTATCTTTAGATATGTCTGACGATTGTAGCTAAGTAAAAAAGAACAAATTAATGGTCAGTTACAACTGAAGCGATGGATTTCTCAGTCATAACTTCACCATATAATAGATTAGAATGTTCAAGGATTTGCAAGTTTTATAGCCTCATGGAATCAATAAACAAAACATCATAAATATTGACTGCTGAATTTCAAATCTATGCCGAGCAATGCTTCAATTTAAAGGAAGTATTTCATTGAAACAATATTGCACAAGCAAATTATTTCAAACCAGTAAATATTAGATGAGTATTAAGTACCTTTGAGCCAATAAACACAATGGCAACATCAACACTCTTCTGAGTATCCTCCCTTGAACACTAAGAATAGAAAATCATGACATCAGGGAACTTATGAAACTTGTTCGATGCAAGAGTTGATAATTTGAAAAGAAGTTGCATGAGAGCTTAATTTTCACCAATGGGATACTTACCATAAAGTTTGACCAGCCACCTTCGAGAACAGATTTAGCTAAGCTCTTTGGTGAGATTGTCTGATAATGTACTACCTCCTTAGCATCATCAGAGCGGAAACTGGAGGACAAAGGTGAAGGGAATGTAGGTTATTCTAGGAAAGTAAGCTCATTTATTCTTGCTTACAACTTACAATAAATATTAGACATGAACTAGAAAATTTGACTATGGTTAACACTAAGCGAACTGAAAAAAGACCAATGAACAGGGGTAACATTGGGTCTAGTAAGCAAGTAGCCTTATATCACTGATGAGTACTAAAGTTGTGTCATTGCATTGATGTCATGCCGCAGATAGCAAAAGAAGGGCACACAATATTTTTGAGCACCAGCCACAATGAGCACTATGCAACATCAATGATGCAAATTTCCCATTTTATTTTGTAAAGTTTCAAAAGGAAGCCATGGACAAATTTTAAACTTACATCAATTCAGCGACGTAATAGTGAACAAACTAAACAAAGAAACTATTCTCTGTAAAAAAAAATTACAAAATTTCATGCGTAACGCTCTGGACAAGAAGTCACAATTGTGTATACTTTCTAAGGTCATGTTTGGTGCGGCTCCTGCACCTGCTCCTCCCTGGGCTCCGGCACCAGAAGCAGGGGACCCACACCAAACACAGCTGATGCGAGGAGTGCTTCTGCTCCTGAATGGGAGTTGTCAGAGCACTTTTCGCGAGAGAGCCCAGAAAAATGGCTTCGGCTTGAGGGCTCCAGTTCCAGACCCACGCGGGCGGAACCGCACACCCCAACCCCCGAGCTATAAGTGAAGCAGACCAAACTGAACGCCCAAGCCCAGCTCATCTAGCAAACATGGGACCTCATGCAACATCAGATACGCAAATTTGCAGTTTGTTTTGCCAAAGTTTGCAAGGGCGCTACTGAATTTATGAAATGCCTAATCCTAAAATCAAAGTCTTGAACTTTCAATAGTATGTTGGATGAAAAAAATCATCTGATCTAAATATGGTAAAGCACAAATGCAGCTGCAATGAACTGCTATTTCCTCCCAAATCCCAATAATTTGTAATATGCTGAGCTGATAGACAGACAAGGTTTAAGAACATGGGCTAATTATCCTACTGACTAGGCAATCTTCTACGTATACTACTTAGGAGTATTATTTAACCAAGGCAACAATGAGCAATGTGCAGGTAAAGAAACTATTCATTGAACAAAGATTAGGAGATTGCATCTGTATGGCAAAGATCTGTACACAAATTCACATGGATTCTACTGTATTGTCTTAAGTGCAGCAGAACAACAGGAACCCCCAACATCAATATCACACATCTTATCTCTAATCTAAAAAAACGGGATCTCATGTTATGGACGGAAAAGGTGAGCCTAACGAGTTACCCACCCGTAGTTCTTGGGCGCCCAGAGGAACGCTGGCGCCGTGACCGGCGCCGCCGACGCCACCTGCGCCGCGACGAGCAACACCGCCAGCACCGCCCATGCCGCCGCCATCTCCGCTCGAATCGATCCCGGCTGGTCCGGGGGAAGAAAGAAACCAAAAGAATTGAGGAAAG
Organism: Cymbopogon flexuosus; assembly: GCA_027790015.1. NCBI lineage: Eukaryota > Viridiplantae > Streptophyta > Magnoliopsida > Poales > Poaceae > Cymbopogon > Cymbopogon flexuosus. The sequence continues at coordinate 6,517 of JAKNSH010028869.1, forward strand.
CCGCTGGCGGAAATCGATGTGAGCTATCGAGCTCGGAGATCTTGGAAAAATCTTACCTTTAAGGCGCAGCAGGGATCTGAGATTGGGGATTTGCGCTGCCGCGCTCGATCGGGTTCCTCTGCTCGGGGAGTCGCCGCGGCCGCGATCTGAATCCGTATCGCTACTTCTGGAGGTGACGGGGCCATGGGGGGCAACCAACTCGCTTACTTCAGGGAGGCTGACGTGTGGGCCAGGATAACAGAGGCTGTTGTCTTATGTGTCCGAGTTCGTTTTTTTTTCATTAACGAGTTCGTGTTATGATACGTGACGATAAATCAGTAAATTTATCAAAACATTGGTAGATGACAATAATATTTTGAGTGTTATCGTACTTGTTCACGAGGATTTTACATTGGCGAAAAAATATAGCAATTGGAAACTAAGCTAAAGTCACACATGAAAAAGACAAATATGATCATGTTTGTAGCTTAAAAGTAGCTTATTATTACGATTAAAATAAGCTAAAACTATCATGCAAATGATGCAGTTTTATGTAGTTTTTCTCACCGTGTCTCTCCACAAAACCTATTTGTAATACTCCCTGTATCCAAACGAATGAAATCTCAAGATTTAAGGAGTCAAATAATACTAATTTTGACCAAATATATAACAAAAGTAATGTTATTTATGATGCACAACAAATTACTATATTAATCATATAATATAATATATTTTTGTACTAATCTTATCTATAAGTGTTGACATTATTTTCTTATAAATCTAATTAAAATCATGATTATTTGACTCTTCAACAAGCGAGAATTATATTCTTTGTAGATGAATGGAGTAAAATGTACTCCTTCGTCTACAAAAGAATGTAATTCTAGCATAATTGTTTCAGCAAATTAAAAGATAGATCATTCCTCACAGTGGCACGCCTCCATTGTGTCCAGCCAATTATTGATTTCCTCAACAAGACCATGGAGCTCACGGAGATCTTTGCCACACCCATTATGGAGTTATTATACTCTTTGGTTAGCAGTAGAGGCATGGAGCTAGCTTATTGGTTGCAAAACAGGTTGAAATACAATGGTTCCAAAATAGAGGGGTAATACATCAACTTCCATACCACCCATTTCTTTTGAAGTGTCTCTTTCCCCAAAATTTTCTACATAATTTCAAAACAGTAATGTTTTATTATACAATGGTTGCAAAACAGGTTGAAATATAGGTGCCATCAACAACTATACAGAATAGTTTTTTTTTTCATCACGACATTGATATCTGACCTAGGAAAACAGGTTGAAATACTAGATGTGGCCGTTTAACACTTCCATTCAGTAGCTGTTAAATTGCTTCTTTGCAAACAATCAGGCTTATTCTTAACGTCATATTGAAAAGAAGAAGAAACTTACATTTAAGGTATTAGGAAGTGCGGGCAATGGTATATAGTTACAAAACAGTTGTTTATTGATTATACGATTTACTGGTTACGAAAGTACCAGCGGTTGTCTTAACTGGGGAAGAACAGCAATTCAGAAGAGATGCGGCACTCCGTCAGCGACCTGACTGACATTTTTTTTTACAACACCTGACTGACATGTTTGGCTGACCCAAAAAAAAAAACTGAAGACAAGCAGGACCATTATGTTAACACAACAGCGGAACAAAACGCTTTTTTTTTCTTCTGTTAACGAAATAGATCCGAGATTTCATATTTAAATAAAAGAAGTTATACAAACACTGCTCCTTCCGACAAAAATGTTGCATCTGACAAAGCAGAGTGGCCAATGCCTCCACGGAGAATGAACCATGCAGTTTGCAAATTACTTTGACATAAATAACTAGCTCACTGAGTACAAAAAGTAAAAAGGTTGCAAGTACTACAGCAGCTAACGGCTTGCAATTTGAGAGCTTTCCTTAAGGATTGCAACAGAGCAGGAACGGCAGCTGATGGATCATGAAACCAAATACACAGCAAGCCATTAGCTACATGATAATTGTAGAACTGGGCTGTAAAATTCAGGAAAATGAAAAAAAAAAGACTCTAGTTTGAAAACAAATTAGTTATCAATAGCTACATGATAATTGTAGGATCAGTATATATAGATCAATATATTAACATCTCTAACTCAAAAAGATGTCTTTCTACCAAAACAAAATGGTGAGGCACATTCAAGTAGCTCAACTGGTACAGGAACTTCATTAACCTAGCCGCTGTTCAATGTGAATCTTAATCTAACACTTACTGAATATCAGCAGACCTCTTTCATCATAGCTAACAAGTGATAAGTGTCGTACAGAACAAGCCTGCTGGAAACATGACCCGATCTTTGATTTTATATACCAAAATGAATAATATAATATCGTCATACAAAACTGAAGATACAGAGCAATCGCGGACTATACATACTGACAATTGATTTGAGTGTAAGGGGGAGAAAGTGAAGCAAAAAATCGTAGAGGAATAAAACAAAAATTATATTCTTCTCTGTATGCTGCACATAGGACCATAATATCCCTTCAACTAAACAATGCCATTATCCATCCTGTGAAGTTTGTCTGTATAAAAGACCAAGCCCTTTAACTTGTGTGTTCAGCTTTCATCTTCGCCTCGAGGTCCTTCACAACATTAGTAAGAGGCCTTGCATCCAGAGCCTTAGCCAGTTTACCATCTGCGTCAAACTGCAGATAGTAGAATGCACAGTCAGGTTCAGGTAAAAAAAAATGGGAAGAAATATCAGATCAACCTGTGCATCCAATTTCAGTAAACATATATACTTTGTCACCAAATAAAATGGAACCTATTTTCTGACAACAAAAAGTAATGTTTATTCTATAATCAGGCGAAAAGATTGGCAGATTGGCCTGTTAACTAAATTTCATCACAAATATTTTGGAATCAAATAGGATCAATTCAAAAGCACATATATATATTTAAATCTACAAAGGTCAGTGGTGAAAAGGCAGGCAAACCTTTTCCAGCTTCTGGGCAAGTTCCTTGAGCTCTTCTTCCGACCACCCTTTCTTATGAATCACCTTAAGGACCTTAACCAAATGCGCCTGAAGAAACTCGGCGCAGTGCTTCTCAAGATCACGGTCAGCAAACGATGAATCACACCCAAAGGGGCACTTCATGGGCCTCATGGGGCAGACAGTAACACAATGGCGATCCATATCCCGTCTCAGCAGCCGCTTGTCGCACCCCTGCTCACACTGCAGCACCTTGTACAAGCACGCGGCATCATGGTCCTTCATGCACCTTACAGAGACCTTCGCCCGGCACCCATCATTGGGACACACCACAGGCCTGTAGCTGCACTGCTGCATATGATCCGCCAACCGCTCCTCGTTCTCATACTTCTCAGGGCAATGAAACTTAGTCTTGAGGTCGACGTTCTTGAGCAAGACTTCAGCGATGGCCTCACGCCTCTCCAGTGGCCAGAACTTGGTCATCTCCATCTCCTGCACGAAATCATCGATCTTGTCGTCGCGGGAGTCGCTGAGGAGCCACCCGGAGACGTGGCCGATGATGTTGCGCTTGGTGCTGGCGAAGTCGTCCATGAACACGGACACGATCTCGAACGGGTCGTCGGGCATCTCCGCCTCGGGGCCGTCATTGTTCGCTTCCGACTCGATCAGCGCGTCCGCGATGTACGTGTCGCTCCGCTGCGTGATGTAGTCCACCATCTCCTTGCGGAGGTCGACGGCCACCACGGACGGGTTGCGGAACAGGTCCCCCGTCGTGCCGTCCACGCACACGGCGGCGAGGCCCGGGAGCAGGATCTGGGCGAGCTTGTGCATCGCCTCAGAGTCGCAGTATGGGCACTGGATCAAAGGGCCTTCGCCAAGCTCCGTTCCGGGGTCCGTCACCGGGACCGGGACGTCCATCGCGCCTTAGCTTGTGGTCAGGAACCTGAAAACGCAAGGATTAGCGTTCTGAATTTTTCAGGTGAACATGTGAGGGAGGGAAGGGGAAGAGAATGCAGATATATTTGATGAAACAGCCGTGACTCGATCTCTGCAATTGATTTTTGAAATGAAACATTTTTTTTTTATTCTTGGTGGGGATTTGGGGGCTCGCAACAAAGAAAACGCACAACATTGTAACAAAATTGCAAAGTGAAGCGGATTCATTCCACCTCATCCTGAAAAAGGAAGCTCTGGTGTTGGGATCGGGTCTGGTCTGGCTGTTTCAATCAAATCAAAGAAAGTCAAAGGGGAAGCCGGCCGGGGGCTAATCGGGAACCAACTGCAGCGCAGCGCATTCATTCTTGTGGAATGGTAGTTATCCATTGACACTGACACTTATAATTGGTTGGTTGGTTGGTTGGTTGTCCTACGGAGTACGGACCGCGCTGACAGAGCTCGCCGGGCGGCGCAGCGCATGGGGAGAAGCCGCGGCGGCCAAGCGGGTAGGCG
>JAKNSH010028878.1:0-10543 GCA_027790015.1 Cymbopogon flexuosus
TGAGAACAAAAGCAGCTGCATATATTTACAATTGACCTACCTATTGCATTGCCCAACTCTTGTTTATATTGTATAGTATCACGTGTACGATAAGAAGAATTAAGAGCATGTCCAGAAGGGCCGAGAGGCACAACTCCAACCCAGATTTGATCTGGGGAAATGACATGCGGATTTTCTAGTCTAACTGGGAATTCACTGGATTTATGGAAAATATTATTATCTTGATAATCAACATCAAAAGGAGAAGCCAATATCAATAAGCAACCAATAAAATACAATTCAATGACTAAGTAAATGGAATGAATGTAGATTTTCTTACAGGTTTAGTTCCATGGCTAGGGAATCCAAGGGAGACAAGGTGCCTGAGGTTAATATAATGGAGCGCACACCCAACTTGAGAAATTCTTCCATCGCCAGCCCCGGGTTGAAACACCACCAACTAAGGGTCCTTGAAGACTTACCTGAGAATGCAAGAAACTGTAGATAATTAATAAAGATATAACTAACTAATGTGTACAATGGAGTAATATAAATCTTTTATGTTTCAGTTATTTTTATTTGACGGCACCATTCCTGAAGTAGGTGTAACTATTCTAAACATGTAGGTAGAATGAACTGTAAACTGTCACGTGTTTTTTCTTTTAAATAATCAACAATCCATGCAGCTTATAGTATTCATGTCTATATCAGGGATTACAGACTTTCTCCTTCATATAAAGGAAAAAGTCCAAATTACTCCCCTCAAATATGGAATTTGTTCAAATAACCCCCTAAACTAATATTTGGTTCGATTTACTCCCCCAACTATTTTAGTTGGTCCACTTTACCCCTTAACAAGATTTGTTAAATTTGTTTCTCCGTGCATATGTTGAGTTTTAATATCAAATTTTGTGAGGAGAAAGAGGACATCATAAATTATGTTATAAAAAATATGTATATCTTAATTTTTTGCCATTATTTTGATAGGTTATGAAATTTAATAATAAATTGATACTAGAGATACAATATTGTACAAAACATAATGATGAAAAATTCATAATGTATTTTTCTAACACAAAATTTTTGAAACTAAAACACAATTTGTGCATAGAGAAAAAATAAGAAAATCTTTTCAAGGTGTAAATTAAACCCAATGAAATAGTTGGAGGGAGTAAATTGAACCAAATGTTAGTTTAGAGGGTTATCTGGATACAAACTAAACTTGGAGGGGAGTAATTTGGACTTGTTCCTTCATATAAAGAACATATATAGTCAGGAATCGACTTTGAACTTACCCAGAACTTTCAATGCATCTCCAGATGTTTGTTGAGATTCGTTCACATGAAACTGGAAACATCGAGTGTGGTTGTAAGAGTACAGTAAAGTATGCAAGCTTAAGCTGCAAATATGAAGAGGATTGAATGGCAGTAATAAGAGGGAAGTCGGAATTATTGAGAAGCATGGAAATAACTATAATACTGGATAAACACCCAATGAAAGCGAACAGGGAAATGCAATTATATAGACACTTAAACACCCAATGAAAATGAACTGCGAAATGTAAGTGATGAGAAACTTACTCGATAATATTTTGCATGCTTTTGACCACCACCCCTATAAATTATGTCTAACATGTCCCTAATTGACTCCAATCTAGACACTGTGGCCTTTGCCTGGACCCCTGGCCCAGTTTCAGCAGAATTTCCTAAATATGCAGGAACAGAACAAAAGTTAAAACAGAATAGTATGGCTGCATTTCAGCAGTTTGAAGCAGAAAATTCAGGAATGTGGAAGCACATAACATGGCATATGTCAGTCTTCTGTCTAAGAAGGATGGGGCTGGTCATGTCAAGGACTTAAAGGATATAAGCTTTGTTCACAGTTTTGCTAAAGTGGTCGGCAAAGTTCTTACTAATTTGTTTGGCAACTTGACTTGATCTTATGATGTCTAAGAATCAAAGTGCCATTAAGAAACACTTCAGGAGTCAGGACAACTTCATGCTTGTCCAACAAATGGCAAAGTTTCTTCATCAACAAAAAAAAATCCCCACCTTCTCCTTAAGTTAAGGCATCACAAACATGTTCAATTCGGTGTCTGATCCCTTCCTCCTTGAAGTATTGAGAAAGCTCAGTTTGGGGTTATTTGCTGTTATAATATCAGTGGGTTTTTAGCATCATCTTCAACATAGGTGCTACTGAATGGGGTCCCTGTTGAGGTTATCTTACACCAGCGAGGATTGTGGAAAGGTGATCCATTATCACCTATGCTATTTATTCTTGTGATGGACATCCTTGGGCATATGGTGACTTTGGTCTTTGGCTTCCAGTGAGGGGAGCCTGACCCCTTGCTACACGTGCCTTACCTCATAGGATTTCTCTATATGCAGATGATGTTGTTGTTTTCCTCCGGCCCACAGCCACTGACAGAGATAACCCTGGACATTCTTCGTTTATTTGGTGAAGCATCGGTTCTCAAAATCAATGTGCAGAAGAGCACTGTGTCTCCTATCCAAAGCTCGGAATTGGATATCCTGGTTGTGAAAGAAAAGCTGTCATGTGAGGTACTCAATTTCCCTTGTAAGTACTTTGGTATTGCCTTATCTTTGAGGAGATTAACCAGATCACAATTACAGCCTCTATCTAATTGATAAAATTGCTTACCTTCTACTGGTTAGAAGGCAAACTATCAACATAGGCTTGGAGATGTATTTTGGTTCAGTTTGTGCTCACTTCCACTTCGATCCATCTTGCATTGGCTTTAGACCTCCCATCATGGGCTATTAAGGCCATTGATAAGATTAGAAGAAGCTCTCTTGGGAAAGGGTATAAGGATGGAAAGGATGGTCATTGTTTGGTGGCATGGACAAAAGTCTGCTGTCCTCCAGAGTATGGTGCACTCAGTATCTCTTACTTGCAAATACTTGGATGGGCATTTCGGCTATGTTTGGTTCAGCTTCTGGAACTGCCAAAAAGCAGAACGCCAACCTGAAGCTGCTTCTCTTTTGCGTAGTACAATGTTCGCAACATCTTGGAGCCTGCTTTCAACTTTCTGCTTTTCCAAATGGGTGGTGACAGAGAGATGTTTCACAGCTGTTTCAAGGAAGACAGAGAGAGGGCGTAGTGTTCATAGTTGTTTCAACCAGACAACTTACAGTTTCCCCAAAGCACATAGCTCACAGTAGATTTTTTCACACTCACAGCAGTTTTTCCACAGCTCACAGCTGATTAGCTGAACCAAACAGGCCTTTAATATGAGATGATTGTGTTTACAAAAAATTGAGACTAATAAACAAGTTGGCATTTTCTATCCAAGTTCATAACTTAGTCAGGGCCTTCTTTCCTTAGCAATATTTTCAGAAGTTGGAGATGGTGCTACTACACTTTTTTGGACAGATAGTGGATGCATGGGCAGCAAGTTGCTGATCTTGCTCGGCAAGTTTTTGCACTTGTGAGAAGGACGAAGCCTCTAGGACCTTTGTAAGCTCAGCGCCCTCACCCCCCTAGTTATTTTTTTTCTGGACCCACCCCTGGGGCAAACAAGAGGACTGGCCCTCAACAGTCATGGCTGGACTTCTGATATCCAGGGAGCTAATAGGTGTTATTGCTGAATTTCTGAAATTGTGCAATATTCTTGCGGAGGTTGTCTTGCAGCCAAGGGTGAAGGATATCCCGCGTATGCCGTCTTTCATCCTTTGAACAGTACTCAGCTAAATCATACTACATGGGCTTCTTCCTTGGCTCTATCAATTTCAGTTCATGGGAGCAGATTTCGAAAGCGGGCACCCGGGAATTGTCACTTTCTTCATGTGGTTGCTTGCCATAATAGATGCTGGACCACAGATCGGTTGGCACACCATGGTCTCCCGCATCCGCATCCTACTGGCTAGCCCCCTTTGTGACCAGGAGGAGATGAGTAATCATCTGCTCATCTCTTCCATCTTTGCTCGGCAGTTCTGTTTTCATCTTTTGCACAAAGTCAGACCAAACAATCTTTCTCCACAACAAGATGAAATCTCCTTTGACAACTGGTGGGCTAAAGTGGAGTTGGGAGCGGCTGACATGGCTACGAAGGGGCTGAATTCGATAATAATACTTAGAGCTTGGATGATTTGGAAATTGGAATCATCACAATTGATGTGTGATGGCATGTCTCCCAACTTGAATGGAACCTTGTTGCTCGCCTTTGCAGGGATGTGGTACTAGAGTTTGGTGGGGGCTCAAGGCTTATCTTTCCTTCTTGCCCTGGAGCTGGCCGGTAACCAATAGGTGTTTAGTTTCTAGTTTTGGTCAAGGCCATGTTTGTTGTACGAAAAGGGCGTGTATGTTTTCTTAAAAACAAAGGGTTTGTGGGTGTGTGTTTTTCCTTATTAATACAAAGATACATAGTTTTCCTGCGTGTTCGAGCAAAGAAAACCATCCAGATATTTAGTAAAAGCTAATGTATTCAACACAATCAAGCTGCAAAAGATGGGCAACTTTGACCTTCCTAACTATCAAGAATATTCGTGTATTGCAATGAAATAATAATACCAAAAAAATCAGCTACCTTCCTCTAGTAGCAGAGATGCAGAATCAATTGTCTCGATCAGTTTTTTTGATGTGTCCGACGTAATGTTCAGTTCAGAGAGAAAATCATATATGTAACTCCCAGCTTTTGTGTAGCCCAACTCCTTGGATTCAATTAACAGCTCACCAATTTTTTTCTCAAGTGCCAATAAGAGAGCTGAAAAGAATGCTCCGACATTACCACAACGAGATCGCTCTCAAACATCGTCAAAGTTAAGGTGCAAGTTTTCCACATATGAACGAAAGAGGCATATAGGGGACAATATGGATCTGAATGCAACTCTGAGAAGTTGAAAGAATGTTAGTTCACCTTTGAGGATTGCATAGTTTTCAGGATCAAATTGTTTATCAGCAGAATTTTCAATGGACCTCTTTCTTGAACACAGTTTGATGCATTCATGAGCTTCCGCTATGCAAGCTGTGAGGTTATTCGGAAATAAATCAAAAGAGGCTGCATCTGCACATATACTCTCCTGCATAAAAGAGTTATGGCAATTTTAAGTCCAAAAAAAAGTATAACTTCCTTTGCAGCTGGAATGCTCAACTTAAGGCTATATAGTAACGAGAGCTCAGTATTAAATCAGGCAGAAGAAGCTCTTTACCAAGTTGTGGGCTTCGTCAAATATTAGTACTGCATTGTCCCATGCTATGCCATTTAGGGAACGACGATTTCCCGGATCAATAAGATAGTTGTAAGGAGCAAACAAGATATCAACCGACTTTGAAAGTTCCCGAGAGATGTAATATGGGCACCTCAAATGATAAAGAAAAGGATATCATTTAGCCATGCTTGTTATTTCTCTAAAATTGCAAATTGGGTATCATAAATTTGAAACTTACGGGCCCTTGCGCCTCCCAATATTAATCAAATCTTCAATGTCAAAAGGCTCGCTCCCAAGCTCAGGGTTTTTTTTCATGAACTCTGCAGGAAAATGTCATTCATAAGCTATACATGGTGTTATTGATGATACCCCTTTTTTGGAATATAAATAAAAACTAAGCTGCAAAAGGTGGAGTGGAGAAGTAAGATAAAACATTAGTATTCAACCAGTAATGAACCAATATTGTTTTCTAAAAACAAATAAGGAAGGCCCTCAACTTGAAGAGCCATTCGCAAGAATAAAATAATAAATCATGGCATTCCGAGAGACAAAACCTTGTATCAACCAAAGCATCTTGGGTACAGGAAAGAATTTGTGTATGCATTTTCCTTTTAGGTTGCTGTTTATTTTTGTCTGCATAGCTAATTTTAAGGCTTATATCAAACAAAAAAAGAATTCTGTTGCAATTACCGGCAACATGGTTATTATGAGGGCACCGTCGTTTCTTGCAGAGGAAGTGGCAGGCGTTGTTCTGTGCTCTTCCACGTAGTTTGCTCACTTCGTCGTGGATGCACATCTGCTCACGGGAACCCAGTACTGCCATCTTCGGCCTGTGAAACACCATCCGAACCATCAGAGACTCTAGGATGAGTCAATCTACAACTGCAGCTACTCAAGACATAACCAGCCCTCAGCACAATGGTATTCATGAATCATGATAAGTTACTTAACAGCACACAGTTCAACACAGTCAGCTCTCAAATAGAAAAAAGATACTGCAGTACAAATTCGGTTGCCGACCTGTAGCTGGTGGCCTTGAGCTCCTTGATAACCTGCCGAAGCTGGCTGTGGGTCCGTGAGGCGTAGATGATGACTGGGTAACGCGACTGCTGCTGCTGAGACGTGGAATCCTCTGACTGCTGGCTAACCGACGGCTGGCTCCCGTAGGGCAACTGCTGAGTCCCGCCGCCGCCGCCGCACCCACGCCCGACCCGCAGGAACTCGCCGAAGGTGCGGCGCCACGCGAGCGACGCGCACAGCAGGCACAGTGTCTTCCCCGTCCCCGTAGGACTCTCCAGCAGCGCGTTCTTCCCCTGTCCATCGATCCGCCGAGGCAACGCAAACGCGAAGCAGTCAAAACCGAGAAAAACTTTGGGCACGCAATCGGCGCAGGGAGGGTAGGGTTTAGCATTCGCGGTTGGAGGAACGGGGAAGGGGGACTCTGGTTACCTGTTGCAGGGACTCAATGACGCGGTCCATGTAGGTGAGCTGGCATTCGTAGGCCTCGAAGGGAAAGTCGACGCTGACGCCGCGGATGGTGTAGACCGGCATTTCGCCGGCGGAGGAGGAAGAGGCGGCGGTGGCCGGTGGGAATGGGGATGGGGCAAGGCTTGCGGCGGAAGGAGACCAGCGGACCGCGAGACGGCGCGGGCGCGGAGAAGAGGAAGCGGGGGCTTCTTTTCTGATTTTTCTCGGGTCGTGGCTTGTCGGCGTTGTTGTTGGGCCATATTTGTGGCTGTTTGGGCCATGGTTGTGCTGGGCCGCTTGATTGACACGCTGCAAATCTACAAAAAAAAAAAAGTCTTTCCCTAAAAAAAAGTCTTTTTAAAGTTTTTTTTAAATATTTTTTGCAACATTTTAAAAATCTTTATCAACTACCAACATAGTATATGTAGTCTATAATGTATTTTTTTATGTCAAACTTCAAAATTGGACATCCTATGATAAAAAAATGAAATCCTACCCTTCTACTACCAAAATAAAATCACTTAGGGCCCGTTTGGATCCCCGAAATTGAATTTGTAGTGTAAATTATAGTTGTGGAAGAAAGAATTTGAGATTCCACCGCTTTCTAAAGTTCACTTTTAAGCCCATCTCAAATTCATAGGATGGGAGATGGGAAATGAATTCTATAGATCATCATTATTAACCATGCTATGTTTCAACTCTCCAAATTCATTCCAATTATATAGTTAGCTCAAATATACTCCCTCCGTACTCATAAAACTTGACGTTTAGGACAGCGACACGGTCTCCAAAGTACAACTTTGACTTCTTATTTTTATAAAAATATTTATCAAAAACTGAAATATGTATACTTTTATGAAAGTATTTGTGAAGACAAATCTATTCATATAGTTTTCATACTTCTAAACTCAAAAACTTAAAAGTTATTCATGATTTATATTCCCAATATTTGACCCAAACCTTTTTCAAAACGTCAAGTTTTACAGGTACGGAGGGAGTATGCCTAAATAAAAATGAATTCAACTCTTTTAATTCCAAGGAGCCAAAAGGGCCTTTAAATTGTTCCCTGTCTTAGTTTGGAGTGGTCGTCAAAGTTGGGCTTTGCTTGAAATGTTGCCTTCACTGGTCGGGAAAAAGGTCGATTAGCTTGTGGCGTGTCTTCAAGGCATACAAACAGTTGTAGACCTAGGGATTGGACATATGGTCATCCAGGCTATTATGACTAATGACTTCGATGCTTCAGCCGTACAACTTCTCGTTGCAAGAATTTGGTGTCCTCTTGTTTCTTTAGTTTTGAGTGCTTTTCCAAATGTAGAGAATGTAACCAAGCTGCTCATGAGCTTGTTATGTTGGGTTTGCGTTGTAATCAGGGTGGTGAGCACACTATGAGCTCTACTCCTGATAATGTTCATGTACTTGTCGCTAACGATTTTTTTGTTGAATAATAAAATTTACCCCGACTTAGAAAAGTCATTTCATCCATTTATCAAAAAGTACAGTAAATATCTTATTATCTTAATAAGGGCTTGTTGGATGTGGAACTTTTTGTTTTCCTATGAATTTCTGTGCAATAGTGTTAAATTCTTACGCTTTTATGTGAAAATTCACATTCCCCTCCTTCCATGTAAAGTTGTTGTTGCCCCGAGCTTTGAATTAATATAGGTTCATTCTCTGTTAGGTTCACTACTCAGGCTCATCATAGGTTCCTGAGAAGCCTGGCTTTAGTTTGAATTAATTAATAGGTTCATTCTCACAACCAAATGAGCTTCTATTTATATGTGTATGAATGAACTAAAGCCAGGATGGAGTGGAAGTGGGCAGACAACACACCTAGAGAAACCGGGTTGTTTGGATCAAATGAAATTTAAAGAAATTTAGAAATCTATTCTACTTTTTTACTTTCTTAAGGAATGATAAATTTCATGGACAAAAAACATGAGGTCCAGGCTAACGGAAAAAATCATGTGGCTTGTTTAGAGCGCGATTCGTAGGCCAACTAGCTAATTGATGCTAGCAAAGGTTGCGTGCTTTTGGGAGACGCGTACCCATGTAGGGATGACATTTAAATGAGTCGAGGCGCAAGGAGACTAATGAGTTTGTTTGAGCACTAATGATTAGTGCTAATCTAGGCAATAACGGTTTTATATTCTTGCTACCACTTCTATTCTTGTATTTTTGTTCTTCTGTTCCAAAGAAGCCTAAGCTTTCTATTCATATGTTTTCAAATCTTGTAGATTTTCACCTTTTGCTCTTTTTGATCCCTATACTTTTCTCTATTCCTCTTTTTTTTTCCAAACATGATCGAAAAATGGGGTTTGAACCTATGGCCTCTTAGTTTGGAAAACAAGAACTCCACCACCGAGCCATGTTGTTCGTTGTGATTTAGAAATATATATTTTGTTGTAATTAAAACGGATTGTCGACGTTTTATCGCCGATAGCCCACCATCGGGGTACCCGAGGTGGTATTTTATGTTCGGAGGGGCTTGACAGATTGCGGAACTCGGCGGTTACGGCAACAAGCTCTGCGAGACAGAACGATTTATACTGGTTCGGGCCCTCGACTAGAAGTCGAGTAATAGCCTTTACGTCCAGTCGGCGCGAGGCCTGTTGCGTTGTATTGATGAGTGTCGGGTGTTGAATTTGTCGTGTGTCGCGTTCTTCTGTTTACAAGGGGTACCCTCAGCCTCCTTTTATGGGACGAAGGAGGGCTGCGGGTTCTTTTGAGTCCTAGTCGGATTCATAAAAAGAGTCCTAAACTAAGAGTTTCATACTCTACTTATTACAATCCTTCTAGAACTCGTATTGTCTAAGTCTTGCCTTACTCGGCGTTGCTGAGTTGTGGGCCGTCGGGGCCCACGACTCTGCAAGCCGACTCCGTGAGGTACCCGGGGTATCTCCCGTCGACAGTGCTCAGAACCAAAAGTGTGCAACCTGACTTCATAACCAATGATAAGAGCAAATGGAAGATATATATCACTTCACAGGCAATGATGAGCTCATATTGCACAATTGTGTGCTATTAACATCATAGGTGTTGGCGGTCCTTATTGCATACTTTTCACCACCAACTTGATATGAAAACAATCACCAAAACTTAGCAATAGGTTCTTTTCACTAATCATTTCCATAAGTTTTGGTGCTCTACTTGTTTTGCAGGGCATTATATTAAAATACATATAAAATGGGTCAAAAGAAGAGAAAAGAATAAAGAAAGAATTTTGGCCCACGGCAAATCAAGAGGAAAAATAGACAAAGGCCATTTCAGAACAGTTTTGAACCAAAACCAAGACACCACGGTGATCCAGGCCCACAGGGACGCCCACTGGCCAAAGCAGAGGCCGAACGGGCTCGGCAGTGCGCCGGCCAGCGCGCCTGGGCCGGGCGGCCCCCTCCTGAGTCGGTTCGGCCCGAGATTTGGCGTGTCGGCAACATTATGGCAGAGGAGGGCGGTGTGCATGCATTTTTTACCAGATTACCCCTGAACCGCCTTCCACCTGCTATAAAAGAAGAGGAGAGGCACCCCCCACTCACACACACTCATTTGGAGCTCTCTACCTCACTCTCTACCTACTCTTTAGTCTTAGCTAGTTAGTTTAGTAGTGGAGCAAGGCTGAGCTACTTGTAGGGCTTGCCTCCTAGGAAGAAGTGCTACACTCTTGGTAATATACTATGAAGAGTTCTTCCTTGCTTATGCCTTTTACTACTTTATACATTCTTGCATATGAACTAGAGTGTAGTCTTGAGCATGGAATATTTGATGAGTACGAACTAGACCATAGTTCATATGAGAGTATTCTACCTTGCTCATACTTGTTCTTCATTGTTCATATGGCTTACATACTTAGAGATTATGATAGAGAGAGGGTGATGGCTCGTCGTTCCTTCGGGTTTGCCTATGTTCTAGCTCGTCCATCCGTAGGGTGGGAG
>JAKNSH010028990.1:0-12027 GCA_027790015.1 Cymbopogon flexuosus
TTCTCCCGCGGCACCGGCGCCTGATGCTCTTTGCCTGCCTCCTGATCGACGTCTTCTGCTGGTTCTGGCCGTGCCGACGTTGCAGTTTCTTCTTCGCATTTCTGGACATCTGGACTAACAGCTTCAGGTGTCGTTTGGGAAGGATCTGTTTCTTCAGGCCCAGCCGTTGTTTGGTCTCCAGTTTTCTCGCTCTCAGAAGTGATTCTCCTGAGACTGCCCCAGAACTCCTCATCCTCCTCATCTGGGCTCATCTGCAGCAAACAAGGTCACAAAAAGAATTAGCTTCACATGAACTTCAGAGATGAGATGTTCAGTTAGCTTTCTGAATGATCAGAGTTGCGATGTGCGAACCTTAACATCGGTTAGATCAACCAAGTTGTCTCTGAGGAAGCTCTTGAACTCTTGGAAGTTCTCCTCTGTCGGCCGATAGTGCCCGCTGTGAGGCCAGATAGCCTGTCACACAAAACAGAGCAGATTTGCCTCAGCATGACATCTAACAAAGTGGTCACTGAAAATCTGCTCGTGTTAGAATGATTGTAGATTGATAGGTACCTTCAGAGTTCCATTCTCAACAACCAATCGCCCAGCAGCAGAAGTGGCCCCTCCAGCAAGGAAGCTAGAGTGTTGAAACGTACCCTTTTTCTTCTGCATTCGATTCGAATTTACAGGACAACGTTACACAATGAACAGAGAATTCCAAGGTCGACTGAACTTTTCCCAATATGATGATGGCATCAGAATATTTACCTGTCCAACATACAAGTTCTTAGACGTGCTAAGAACAAAGATCCACTTTGAGTCTCGCGGTCCGCAAGAAGTGTCAAGGATCTGCCCACTTTTCTTGTACAAGAACTTGCCGTCCTCGATTACTACTTCATAGTCCTCTCTTTCTTTCTGCACAAATATAAGCACATTAGCCATCTTACGTTGTTTTCACTCTGCTCAATCGATCTCCTCTGTTCTGTGAATACTGAATACTTACTGGACCAAGGTACTTGATGCACTGGCTCAGAAGCTTTGATCTTGAGCACTTTTCAAGATTTATCTCCCTTCCTTCTCCCACATCAAGCCTGCATCGCCAAACCAAGATCATCAGCTCAAGTTATCATTGCAGCCATCGGCTGAAATCCGAGATAGTAACAGAGTTAGTGCTAACCAGTAGAAGAAAGGCTGCTTGCTTTCGGAGTGGAGCCAGCAATCATAGTAGTAGTGAAGGTTATGGCCGTACCGATGCCGTGGGTCAATCTGTTAATCACAAAACAAATTTCAGTTTGAAAAAGTTAGTACTGCATATAAACTGTCTACAAAAAGATGAGTAAACTACAAAACTGTTTAAAATTTCAACTGAGATGTTCACTCACCGCTTCGAGCCAGTGCTGCAACGCGAGCTTCTGGGCGTTGTCATCCTTGAGCAAGCCCTTGCCAACCTTGGCGACGCGCGTCCTGGCCCTGGACCACTTGGACATGGCGGTCTCCTGCTTCTCGATGTCGAAGAAGGAGACGGAGCTGCGCTTGAGCAGCGCGAAGTCGAGCAGCTTCCACCAGCTCTGCTCCACGAGGACCGCGCAGTCGGCGAGCTGGCGCCGCGTGCGGAAGCTCTTGTACACCTTCTGCAGCCTCAGCGCCGCCGCCTCGTGCTTGGGGCTATCCGCCGCGCCCGCCGGCTCGGCGGCGAACCTCGCCCTGCCGGCGACCTCCCTGGGCCCCGGCGCGGGCATGGCGGTGGCGGCGTCGGAGGTCCGGATGGAGATCTCGGTCTCCACCTGAAGCAGCGCGGCCTGCGCGCGCTTGAAGCTGAGCGAGCCCTCGATGCGCAGCTTGCCGGAGCCCAGCGACGCCCTGAGGATGGCCGGTGCCGGCTCCCCCGCGCCCGGTGAGGAGGACGTCGCCGGCGCCGGCGCTTCCTCCTGCACGTCCTCCAGCGGGTCGTAGTCGTCGGCGGGGCACGAGAAGAGGACGCCCATGGCGACGACGACGGTTGTGGCAGCGACTGCAAGAGAGATCACCGCGTGCGGGCAACAACCGATCGAGATGCCAAGAAATGTCACAAAGCTTCTTCTTGGTTGGTGGTTCCTCTTCCTTCGCGTTGTGTAACGGAACAGAAGGCTGCTGATGAGCAGTGAGCAATGGTGGTGGTTGCTAATTATCTGAGGGGATTAGTGTGAGACAAGGCCAATATATAGACAGAGAAGGAGCAGCTGATGAGCTGGGCGTCTGGGCTATGGTCGCTGGCGGTGTGGACTTTCTGGCCGGGCGCGCGAGAGGGAAGAAGAAGAACCCAAACTCAACAGGTGATTAGTCTTGTTGTGTGCCCTAAACAAAACAAAACAAGAAAGGCGATTAGTTTTGTGGCGGTTCCACGTGTTGTCGGGGACGGGATGTCAGATTGGTCTCGCTCGGAAATCGGGATCGCGGTGGCGCTAGGCTGCCCTTCCGCCGCGGTCAGTGGCTTTGGCTTGGCTGGCAACCGTGTGCGTCAGTCGATGCAAGTGCCGCTGCCTGTCTCCGCCTCCGCCGCGTTCTCCTCGTCCTCAGCCGGCGCCGGCAACACGGCAACACCAGCTACGTGTACAGTAATCCTACGCCCCAGTTTACTGTATATACTACTTCGTAGGTTATCTAGAGTGAGAAACGACAAGACTTGAAGCCCTGACTGATTTCTCCCCCAATTTACCAGAGCTGACGCCACGGTTTACCTCAAGCTTTGCAGTTTCCGTGAACTAACCTTTGTTGGCTCTGTTATAGATTTAATAGTATAGTATAGAGTAACCCCCCCTATTAGCAAGTGATGAAAAGTCAAATGCCCTTGGCCATTCGTCAGGAGAATACTGAAACTGAAAGTCCAGATCATGATAAGGGTGCAGATTACAGAGGGGACGGAGTGACGATGCCGACGCTCGAGAGGAGGGACAGCCTACCAGTTGTTTATGTGGTCGGTCCGACGGTGCAGTCCTCTGTGTCCACTTCGTTTGTAGTTTGTGCATTGTCCAGGGTGACCTGTTTACGGAACGCGGTGAAATCCGCCATATCCCGCCAACCATCATTTTTTTCAGAGAAAAGGAAAAATACTAAAAAAAATCAATTCCTTTGCCAATATATGGCACCACCATCAGTCGAGTGAGGAAAAAGATACGCATCATTGGATTATGGAAAATCAATATTTCAACTGATCCATGTATAGAAATCTAACTTTCCAGGGAATTTCTTACGAGAGAATGGTGAAATTATGGATAGCAAGACTCCCATGAAGGTGAGAATTTTCGTGTGGTTGGTTGGCAATTTCAGATAGATTACAAACTGGTGATGAGAATTTAAAGAAAAGACACTGGAAGGGGAACACAAAAAATTGTGTTTTTGTGGGGGTGAAGGAAACAACAGCTATATTTACTGTTTTCAATTGCCTATATGGTTTAAGGAGTCCTTCGGATGTGATAAGTTCCCTGGTTGTAGTTTGCAAGAGGTGTCTGAATAGTGGATAGCTCAATAGAGTAGAGACTATATACCATATAAATTTCTTTATTTATGATATCAGTTATCTTGTGAAGTTTGTGGAGTGTTCGGGACAAAATACGGATAGAGAATATTTCCACGGTCATCTAATGAAATTTTCCAAAAAAATTGTTTCTTTCATTAAGAAATGGCGGGTTTTATTGAAGTGGGGAGATGTTAGATACTTGGATGACAAAGATCAAGTCAATGAAAATTTAGCTGAAAACAATCTGCACTTAGAATGGTTTCTACAAATTTTGTAGAGGGCATATTAAAGGCCCCAATATATCAATCTTTTCTCTCTATACCCAAAATCCCAAATTTATGTCCTATCGAACACCGTCCAATGATCTGACGGACCGTCCACACATCATTTACTCATCAAAATCAGTTTAGATCAGTTGTTTCAGCTCGAAATGAGATCTTCCAGAGGTAGCTGTCCCCACCCTACTCACTCACTCCCAAATTTTAACTCAATTTTTATTGGGTCGTACACGCAAGTTACTTCCAGTATATATTATTAGTGCAAATCGCTGGATATACGAGATCTTTGCATGCTCCTCTTACCACGTCACCGTTTAGTTTATTCCGCTTTAGACACGTCACCGTAGTTTCCTAATCCTAAGAAAATAGAGTAAGACAACACGTCAGCGGATTCGTATGTCAACGATATTCTGGTTCGTGCGTCATTTGGCCAGAACGCTGGTAGTTACAGTACAGTTGGTCAGTTGTTCTTGTTTTAGCTGAATTTTGATGTCGAAGAGAACTGGTCGGTCGATTGAGTGATGTGTGTCGTCAAAATGGTATTGGAGCCACGAATATCCCAACAAGTTTGGCCGGTGAGGTTTCTTGGGACATTACATATTGCATCAGCTAAGACTGTTTTTTGGTCAAGTTTTGGAAGATGGCTAACTCACACCTGCCGCGCGGTATCAACTAAAAATTTTTTGTTTGTGAAAGAAGAAAATGATATAATAATGGACGGACACGTGTCCTCCAAACATTTTTTTCTCGTGTACTCACTCCGTTCCAAAATGTTTGTCGTTTTTTGTTTTTTGCCACAAATTTGACTTAATTTATTAAAAAAAATATGTGCAATATTTGTATCCGCAAATAAATTTGTTAAAAGACTAGACTTAAAGATCTCTCCAATAATACTAATTATATACTACAAATATTAATATTTTTTAATATATATTTTTTTCAAAATTGTTTCTGGGAAAGCGAAAGCGAAACCACATTTGGAACGAAAGGAGTATGTAGTAAGCCAGATGATATACATGGCATCTAATCAAGGTCAATGGTGAAAAATTAAACCCTCATGCGTAGCTACTCTTTGAAGTCTGAACAACAAATGTGTCCTTTTGTAGCTCCTTGAGGCCTAGGTGGAGTAGCTCGCAAGTTTCCTATAGGCGGAGACGTAGAGTAGCCCCTACTCTATCATTTTTATCGGCAAGCCGAGATAAATTACACACATTTAAATTAGCATTCTTCTCTATAAATGTAAGCTTAGCCACACTTAAGACGGTTCGACTTAAGGAGGAAGCTAGAACTTTTTGGAGCGGAGTGTGTAGTTTTCTTCAACGAGCAGTTTCTATGAAAATATGATATTTCGAATAGAGATATTTATACGTCATGGAAATATTTATGATGAATCTAGTGGTATCAAACTTTATATTATGAAATGCTCTGTTTTTTTACATTGCTGGCTATTGATGGTCAAAACTAAAAAAATTATTAGTACAAAACCCTAAAAGAATCCACACACATCTGTATCAGAGGGAGTAGTTTTGTAGTTGGTTTTGCTCGGTACCATCCATTCATGTGTATAAGTAAATATCTGCCTTTTTGCATGTAAAGGGATGAGCTCTAACCTAACCATTACAGGAGCAAGTCAATTTTAACCACCATCAAAACTTTTTTTTCCTCAAGTTTCATATTAGTGCCATTTGTCATTATTTATGCTCTGTTTTGTTTGTGTATTGAGATTATATTGAAAAAATTGAACAAAGGACTATCAATTAAGCTTTAGAGATTACTAGCAAAAGTGTCCGTGCGTTGCAACGGGATTTATGTCTTGTGTCATTTGTTACGCTTCAAAGTCCCGTATGTAGGTTTGACGTATGCTATCTAACTCGCATGATATGGCTTATGATTTCGAGATAATTAAGTAATTACAATTAATACGTTCCGCACCATTTTCTGGCCACCTGAAAACAATTTCCTACACCGCGAACAGCCTCCGTCCAAGTTGGTTTTGTTCGATAGGCCAAACAAAAAAAAAGAAGCTATCAATTTTTGTTCCTACTTCCCCTCTGGTCCTTTCCTTTTTTTTTTCCTGAAGCACGAGACAGACGCCATCATCGTGTATTCGTGTGCGAGTAGGAGAAGTGGCAGACAGTATTAGGGAGGAGGAGGAATAACCGATTTTTTTAAAAAAAATAAATACGGTTAAATACATACGAAACTCAGACCGGAATAGGAACCGAATACGGTAAGAAAGGCAAACAAAAGCACGGCAGAAAAAAAACATGGCAGAAATAAAAAAAATCCAGAAATTTTGGCAATTAAGTAGTAGGTATAGATTACTCTGGATATCTTTTGCCAAGAATAGATGAAAAATCAATAGTAGACTTCGCTTTCTTGAAAGTAGTTTGCTCTTTCCTTTAATTTGATAATCCGCAATTGTGCTGAAACTAAGAATTAGCTCTCTATGTTGTGGAGGCTGGAATTATTCCCTTTTCATGAAAAAAACAATAATAATGGGTTTTATTTATTTATGTAGTAGAATAATTAATTTAAAATGGGAATCATATGGGTGTCGATTATATGGTCGATGTTCCTTAAATCAGAACAAGCACAAGGCAGAAAGAATTGGAATATTTAGACACACACATAAATAAGAACCGGTTATACGTAGGTACGTTGACCCTCAACGCAAATGCCGGCCAGTGCGTAGCCACACAACCGCAAAGAGACGAATCCAATCACCAAAACCACGGACATATTATGCGTATATATTTGTATAATTAAGATGCCGCGCGATGCAAACAAGGAACCCAAAAATAATAAGTACCTCCTGTGTATAAGAGAAGAGTTCCAAACAGAAGTATGCATGCATGCCCCCATAGCAAATAATACAGTCCACTAGCTAAACACGCTCATTAGTGCACGGATATGGTACCTTAATCCACAACATGCTCCTATGTCAAACCGGGAACGCCAGGGTGTTTCTGACGCTAATCGTACATCTACGCGATAATTTAGTAGGCGATGCAATGCAAGCAGCCAAGCATCAAGCATGCATCATTACACGAGAGGATGGGTCATGTCTGACGTGGCTGCTGCCGAAACCGCTGCGTACGTGCACTAGCTCCAACAGGCTACAGCTAGCTGTTTCTTCAGACTCACCTTCCATGGAAGCTTCAGTTCTAGTAGCAGTTTGGTAGGATAGGATCATTGTTAATTTGGGATGCACTGATCGATCGATATACATGACGGTGCACATGCACGACGGACAGCAATGTGGCAAATCTAAGATGGATGAGACATGCATGTCTTGTGTGTGGATCATGGCGAGAGAACGACGACAGCCGGATTTGTGGGCTCCGACATGTAATTTTGTCTGTTTAAGTACGGCGATGCACTTTCCACTAGCGGCGGCGGCCGCGCTAGCTAGGGCTCTGAATCTGGGGCTGGATGGAAACAAGCAGGAAAGATCCCGCTCCACCGCTAGTGATGGTCTTCATTCAGCACCGTCAACTACTTTTTTTCTGGTTTCTTTATACACTAGGGGACGCCAGGTATATCTTCTTTATCTTACTGAAAAAGTTAAATTATTCATGCTTGTCCATGATAGGGAACGCCAGGTACGTGTTTGTGCTTTCAAAACGACGGACAAGACGGACAGTACACTCCTGCAATGGATATATAGACCTACTGGCGTATAATACAATGCACTAATTACACACTCACTTTGTAGTAGCCAGGGTTTTAAATTAATTAAAGTGGTCCAAGTTAATATGGTTTTATTAGTACATGGTAATATGAATGTAACTAAAACTATAAAATAATAGAACCTAAAACAATTACTCCCTCCATCCTAAACTGTAAGTCATTCTAAGAATTGCGTAGAGTCAAAACATCTTAGGTTTAACCAAATTTATATAATAAAATAATAATATTTAGGATGTCAGTTAAGTAGTATTGGATTTTTCGTTAATTATATTTTTATTGTATATCAATTTGATGTCACAAATCTTTGTACTTCTTTCTATAATTTTGTTCAAATTTTGAGATGCTTTGACTTTTCAAAATTCTTAGAACGACTTACAATTTGAAATGGAGGGAGTAAGCGGACACCACCACTTTCCATTTCCTAGGATATAGAATTTAGATGGCAATTAATCTATCTTTGATTCTTATCAAAGTTAAGGATATCTCGACATATAAGTATATAATTTTTATTCAAACGCAATACAAATAGATTTAAAAAAAAAATCTTACTAACATCTTAAGTTTGGCGCACATTGCATCACAACAAAAAGGCTCCAGCCTTTGTTCAAATGTATTGAGAAAATGGAGGACCTACAAGTTCGGGGCTCTGACATCTTCTCCATGGCAGTGTTACAATATTTCTATAGTTATAAGTCGGAGCTCCTCCAACCAGAGATGGATCTAGTGGTGGGGAGGGAGGGGCTCAAGCCCCCACCCCCTCCTCCCCTACCGCCGTTGATCTGCCCCTGATTTTCGCTACATTGTTGAGGAGAGGCTGGAGGTTCAAGTCCCTGCCTCCAAACACACCTTAATGAGCAATAAACTCTAAATTTTGTTTAAAGCAGTTTACTAACATCTTGATGAAGAAGATTACAACGAACACTTTTAACACTTTTTATATTGTTGTAGTAGATATTCTAATCTATGTAAATCTTATTAGGACACATGCATAACGAGAGCAAATTAAACTTCTACATACGCCTCCCATAGCGGTGCCGGTGCGGTGAGCGTACTGCCATTAGTACGTTTATGTATTTGGAACATATATAAAAATATGATACTGATGTATGAATGAAACTTTATGCTGGAAACTAATGGAGTGTGTCACTTTCGTGTGTGGCCTGGTAATGAAGAGGACCTGGGATAAGCTAAAGCTGCACTTTTAGGACTATAAATCTATAATAATGATTGTATTGATCTGGAGGGATTGCAACATGACATGACTGGGTGGAGTACTACTCTCTACTAATGAGAGAGAAATTAAGGCTTAATTCAGCGTTTTTGACTATAAATACCCCCTCCCAGTCCAAAGTGTGAAGTGTCCACGTCGACCAGTTGGTACGGCTGGACAGATATATGCTTGTCTGGGGGGGAAAAAAAAAACTTGTGGTGCAAATGATTAGAATACATTGTTGTGATGAGATGGCCCATCGCCAATGCAATTTGATAGTCAGTGACGATATATTGTATTTGTATCGCCAAAAAGGTCATCATTATCAATCTTCCTCTAATTAATTGGCAGCAACTTCACTATTATATAAGTAGTTGTGTTGATTTATTCTTTTAGCAAGCACTGAATATATCTTCTATAAAAATGCTTTATTTCGGAATATCCTTATTAGCTTATAGATAATTAACTCAGGCTACGATAGATACCCTGTAGCTAAAAGTCTGGTTTGACCGTTGATAAAAGTTGACTGCATGTGTAGTACACCCTCCGTTCCAAAATAGATGACGTTATGGGAAGCGTGCCAGTCAAACTTAACTTTGATTAGATTTGTAGAAAATATGTGAAACATTTAGATCTTCAAATAAATTTATTAAAAAACTAGACTTAAAGATCTTTCCGATGATACTAATTACTTATTATAAATATTTATAGATTTTAATATATAATTGTCGGCATTTTGAAAATGTTGACTCATCGGGAAGCGAGAATGACATCTAGACAGAGGGAGTATATGGCAGTAGCATAGCATGCATTTTGTTATCCGTGAATGACAGAGTGAGGTCATGCAAGCGATAGATGCCTGATGCCTGCCTAAACACAGCAGGAGGGTGATTAAGCTTTGACATGATTCGCCTGCAGCGGGCGGGCGCGCGGGAGGAAGCGCCATACTCCGACGACGCGGGAGTATATACAGCCGCCGTACCGGTACGTACAACGTACGTGCGTGCCACTGCCGACGACGCGGCCACACGTGAAGACGGCGGGTGGCGGTGGTCAAAACTTGCAGCGTGCCAACGCACAGGCAGGCAGGCACAGCAACAAATTGAAGGGCAGTACGTATACTACTTTGCGACCGTACGAGTCACTTAGTACTCGTCGTACGGCGACAGTACACAAAGTCATGGATCGAGCGCGGCCGGTCGGCGGTGGGCGGTGGCCAATTGGCCATGGCCATGGATTCCTAGCTGCATGTCCTTGGATCCGTGGTAATAGTACACAGCAGATTTTTTTTTTTTTGAGCGAAACACAGTAGTAGATCTTTACCATGGCCTTGTTTAGATACCTCAAAATTACAAGTTTTTTTACTCTCTCCATCACATCGAATATTCGGACGTATGTATGGAATACTAAATTTTGATAAAAAAAAAACATAACTAATTGCACGGTTTAGTTATAATTTGCGAAACGAATCTTTTAAGCCTACTTAAGCTATGTTAGAATAATAAAGTACTACAGTGCTTTAAAATTTTTTCAACCCCTATCTAAACAAGGCCCATGTCTTTATGGGATACACATCTGCACTCAACATTTTTTTAAAAAAGAAACCGGATCCGCTCTTATTATTCAAAACATTAGTACTCCCTTCCAAACTATGAGACGTTTAACTTTTTTGACTTAAAGTTTAACTACCCGTCTTATTTAATAAATTTGTGTAAACATATTTAAACTTAAGTCATTTTTGAGGAACACATATTAATAAAACAAGCCACAACAAAAGATTTAATATTTTACATAATTTTTTTTGAATAAAATGAGTTGTCAAAATTGGGATTAAAAAATCAAACGTCTTACAATTTAAAATAGATTTAGTACTACAGTAGTACT
Source organism: Cymbopogon flexuosus (assembly GCA_027790015.1). Lineage (NCBI taxonomy): Eukaryota > Viridiplantae > Streptophyta > Magnoliopsida > Poales > Poaceae > Cymbopogon > Cymbopogon flexuosus. Next base: position 10,541 of record JAKNSH010028990.1, read on the forward strand.
AATGTTTTGAATGCATTTGGCCTTTGACACGGCCCAGACCCAGAGAGAAGTGTGTGAAATGAATGTCAGTTGAAAAGGGAAGCGAAATGAGCACAAAAGCTAGCCAAACCAGTCAATGCATGATATGATTGGATACGACTCCAATACTACTACTCTACGTGCCGGTTGTGGATTGTGATCACAACTGCGTGCCGTTTGATCTGACCTGAATTTGCTTGATTAGTGCAGGCACGCATGCATGTACTAGAGAACACGCGCCGTAGTCGCCAGCTGCACACCCTTACCCACCCACACCGATCCAGCTGGCTACTAGTAGCAGTGGTAATATCCAGTTGACCTCCGGTGGTTCTCTCGCCGCCACTCCGTACTCTAGCTGCTACTAGTAGTAGTGGTAATATCCAGTGAGACATAGGCCTTGTTTAGATCTAAATTGGGCTTGGAAACACTATAGCGGAATTTCTGTAATATTTTGTTTGTATTTGGTAAAAATTATCCAAATTTTAACTAACTAGGCATAAAATGTTCGTCTCGCAAAGTAGAACTAAACTGTGTAATTAGATTTTAATTTTATCTACATTTAATACTCCATATATATACCGATATTTTAATATGATACGAAATCTTCTTTTTTATACAGTGGATTCTAAACCGAAACTGGGGATCTAAACAAGGCATAGTTAGGTTGGTCAGCGTGAATGGCAGCATGCAGTTGGACCGAGTCGAGTGGGAACTGGTGTTTCGAGCCAAAGATCACGCCTACCTGCTGCGCGCATGCCGCCATACGGCTTCGTCATTTCTAACTACGAATCTAATATAGCAAGTTTTTTTATGGCAACAAAAAATGAATTTTGGAAAACTTTTCTAACTACAAATCTAATATACGTAGTATGTATAGTTACACTCCAGTTGTCCTGTGTGTCGTAGAGGACTCGTCATGGACTGTGCATGCGACCCGCGGTCCACCTAACCGCGTCAGCGGGGATCATGAAACGACCAGCTCTGCATCTGCAAGCTTAATCGTTTAGTACGTTGCTCAGCCATGACGTACCATACCAGTACCGTTTCAGACCCACTTCACTGACCAGTGATGACCACCGATAGATTTGATGTAGACCTGGTAGATTCGATAGTGATCTCGTACTGAGGTCTTGTTTAGTTTCTAAAGTTTGGTGTGGCAAACTTTGAAGAAACACTGTTTTGGCACTGTAGTAATTTTGTTTGTATTTGATAAAAATTGTCCAAACATTAATTAATTAGGCTTAAAATGTTCATCTCGTAAAGTACAACAAAACTATGTAATTAGTTTTTAATTTCATCTACATTTAGTACTCCATGCATGTACCGATATTTTGATGTGATGGAGAATCTTCTTTTTGCATAGTATGTAAAAAGAATATTCCCATCACATCAAAATATCGGCACATGGAGTACTAAATGTAGATGTAATTAAAAACTAATTACACAGTTTTGTTGTACTTTACGAGATG
>JAKNSH010029190.1:0-13154 GCA_027790015.1 Cymbopogon flexuosus
GGTAGTTCAGACTGCGGGGGGGTGTTGGAGTATGAGTAGTAGGCCCATGTGGCTAGGCCCATGTGGCCCATGTATGGAACTATATTGCTACCCTATCTAGGGTTAGCCAAGTAATGACAATCACTATCTCAACAAACACAACTGTGATACCATATATATTACTCTGACGTTCATATATTTGTTGCATAGACAAGACAATGCATTTGCCACATATGCATTGCATCAGCTAAACTGGTAAGTAGTGCCTAATTTTACTAGGGCAATTGCATCCAGAACCAGAATAATTGATGTAATATAAGCAACCATATGCAAGAGTGTTACCCAAATGCCTACTGTGCTACCGCATGAAGATATTAGTGCTCCAACTCCGTTCGAAAAACACATGCGCGCCCGCACATGCACACACAATACGGAATAAAATGCACTACCAAGATATATCTCATGGTGGATCATTGAAACTAATCTGATGTTGTAGATGTACGGTCCGTTTTCAATAAACTTAGTAAATAGAGAAGTTTGACTTATGACAAACTAAAATAACCACAATTTTGGAATGGAAGGGGTACTTGTTATTACTAAAATTACAGTCAGTGCTAAAAAGTAAGCTTTCATTGTCCAACTGTAGCAGCAGAAAAATACAAATCAGTCATTTATGTAGGTAAACTTTATTCAACTCCACCATGAATAATAAGATTGACATATTGGTAAAGCTAGAAATCTAGTGTGCACCAGCCTAAGTTAAAAATGTACCTATGAAGATACCAATTAATTTTGAGGAGAGAAATTAGCAGCATTACACATGACACTAAAATATGCAGTCCTCAAAGAACAGGCAATTACCTTTGAACATCAGCTGTATGCCCTGATGGAAATTCACCTCCAAATATTGATATCCTCTGTCCAGTAGTAACATCCCAAAGAACACATGTCTGATCACCGGAGCTAGTAATAAGGCGAGTTTCCTGATCTGGGACATATTGGCATGACGAAACATAGCCCTTGTGTCCAGTAAGAATTCTTGATACTGGCATGTTCCCATCTCTGTCTGCTTGAGAATTGAGATTGAAAATAGAGCACGCACTATCAAGACCACCACAGGCAACAGATTGGCCATTGGGTGCAAAAGCACACGTCATCACCCATGGGCAATGCAGCTTTATCGCATGCGTTTTCTGGCTTGTCAATGCATTCCACACAATTAACCTTCCATCTTGTGAAGCACTGACTATCCAATTCTTTTCAGGGGTCCAATCCAAAGAATATACCTGTGATGACGTAGGAGTTAATAGAACACCACTAAACCATCTCATGTAGCAAAATAATGGGATGATATAACAGTAGATGGGGAGACTTGCTAGCTTGCTTCTGAAGAGAAAGAAGGATTTCCTTTTACAGAGATAACTTAACTTGACCCTATAAATAATCCCTAATGTTAAGTAAACATTATCCCTCTTCCCTCATATACCACGTGTTTGGTTTGAGGGTTGGCCTGGGATATCCCGGGTCCGACCCGGATGGTCTGCGAGGAGGCGGTGGCCGCTGGAAGGTGGTGAATGGTGATGTGCATGAGCTTGGGCTGAGGTACGAGTGAGCAGAGTAAGATGGGGGGGGAAAGAAAATAAAGAGGATGACAAGTAGGCCCCACTAATGGTACTGTTAACGGTGTCAAAATGGCATCCATTTCATCCCTCTCCATCCTTGCAACCAAACAAAAAACTGGGTTCAACCTAACCTCTTAACTAGACACAAAATGGGTTCATCCCGTCCCAAAAAACTTCCCACTTGTCCCCAAACCAAACACACGGATGGTAACTCTACAGAGATAAAGCCATCAGGCTGCAGAACTATTTACCTGTATCTCAATACCTCTAAATACAAATTTTCGAATAATACTCTTCAGCGATCGGTTCATGCGGTGCTAAAGTATCTCTGCAACAGAATGTACATGCTGAGAATCTTGTCTCATAGCTCAAACATCAACCTCACAATGGTATCATTTGCTTCTTCATTACTCAGCCTCTGGCTCCATTTAATTATCATATATTAATCATCTTTGTGGAAAAAGAAAATGGATAAATAATCACTCTGATTAATGGAAGTACGATTGGTTTTCAACCAGTAACATGTAGGCGATATAGTGGTCATATGAACCTCCTGTGTGAAATATGTTGCACTACATATTTTGTAACAAAAGCCAAAAGGGAACCCTTTTCTACGGAAGACCTCTGGCTATCACCAGTTCACTACTTACAGTGGCAACAGTAACTTCAATTGAATGGTGATTGGCCCAGTTTAACACATATCCAGTTGTACCATTGATTCTCTCTTGTATAGCTGATGGTTAAGTACTAGAGTTGGCTTTTTTTTCCCTCAGGGCTATGGAAAGAATGGATATGAAGTGTCCTCAGTGTTCACTAATATTTTTAAAACTCTTATTATACGAACCTACAGCAACATAAAGACGCATCTGACTGAGGATAATATTATCTGATTGGAACATAGTGTTAACTCACTGTAACCAGAGCCAAGCTGTGCCTACATAGTATAAAGTACCCAAAATTCTCTTCACTTGGTTAGATTAGCCTGGCCTGCTAGAAGAAACTTAAATCATATATGACCAAACTTACATACTGATGGTCTGATGGACCCATTCCAGTTGTTGGCAAATATTTACTTCTCAATTCTCATAGACCAAATTGCACTCCATTTTAACCTTACCACACATTCTGTCACAGTAAGACTTACCTAATTACGGATGCAATGCCAAATCAGTATAGTTAAAAACCATTTTGTGGCTAAATACTGCAACACACACATATCAGTTTTATAACTTGGTAGGGTAAGCCTTGTTTGATGGATAAATCTGATGATACACTTTTTACAAGACAAAGTTAATTGACCACTTACAGACTCCGTTCCCTCAAATGCACGAGGGCCTTCAAACTTTGAACCAACAACCTTAGAGCATCTCCGGCTATTTTATTCCGTGATTGTAGATTTACCGATTATGAGGGATATTTAGCAACTAACAGACTCTATATATTGTTTACCATTTTTCGCAAAAGCTGTCCCGGCAAAATCGCTCGATAGAAATCCCGAGCCACCGTCGCTCACTAACCAGCCACGTGCCTTCCTCTCCCTGACGTGCTTCCCCTTTCCCGCACACCTACTCACCTGATTGGTCCATCCGATCAAAGGGATCTTAAATAATATGACGTGGCAAATTTCAAAATGGAGAATGGAACAAAATAAAGAATCCGTTATAGCTCTCTGTTTTTTTTGAAGAGCCAATTTTTTTAGAAAGCCTCTAATTCATGGTTTTTGGAGATCTATTTTACAGAGTCTTATGAGCTCTTAGAAAGTGCATCCAACCTACAATTCCCAGACTACAAGACAACTTCGCTGTAATCAACAAAACTGTGTCTAGAGAAACCTGAATGGTGCTAAACCCTGGTAAATTAAGCGAAATCTTTGAAAATTATCCAAAGGAAGTGGAGGCTGAAGGCAAGTACACCACAAGGAGTCCAGGACGCACAAAACGCCATCCAGGTCAACAAGCACGCCCCGTGGAGGCGATCCTATTGAGCAGTTATTAATCACAACGAACAATATCGCAGGTATGAATTGCTAGCTCTACCAATCCAAGTTCCAAATTGCACAGTCGCACAAGCAAAAAAACGAAATCCGACCCATCTCACATTCTCAATTGCACACGAGCAAACGGAAACTAAAGGGAGAAGTCACAAAAAGTTGCGCCGAAATGGAGGTGAGAGACCAAAGTCAACAACCTTTCCGCTATGGCCCTGCAGCGTGCGGCAGCAGACCAGATCCGTCGGGTTGAAGCTCACAGGCGCCCTCCCCTGCGACTTGGAGTACCTCGCCACTGCACCGCGCGCACACAGAGCAATCAGCAAATGCCCGCGAATTCCACAAAGACCCACGAGAGGGTTCCCTACGAGGAGCCGGAAGACAGGCCTCACCGTCGGTGTCGAGGAGCGTCTCCCGGCGCTGGCGGAGGCGCTCGCGCAGGGAGTTGACCGACGCCGTCGCCGCCGCGTGCTTCTCCTTGAGCTCCGCCACGGACGCCATGGGTGCCGCCCGCCGCTAGCCTCGGGATTCGAGTGCACGCCGGTGGGGATCTACGAGGATCCACGCATGGAGCGGAAATTCCAATGGCTTCGGGTATGGTATGGGGAGCTCTGCACGGAGGCGGCCGCGGGACTAGGAGCAGGAGGAGAGGCGGCGGCGGCGGCGGCGACCACGGGAAACTGACAAAGTGGAGGGAGGTGGTGGGGAGAGGTTGGAGGCAGTGTATGACTGACTGTGTGAGTTGTTGGGGACGCGTTGGAGTTTTGCCTTTGGGGAAGGCGTGGGGCGAGTTGCTCGCCCGTACAGTTTATGACATCTGGGCCCGGCTGGTTTGGGGGATTATGGTAGGCTACTGAAGTGATGACTGATGAGTGCAGTGACCGTTTGAGGTAAAAAAGGATCAGCGGGTCACATTCTTGGTAAGCAGTTGGAAGCTGATTGCACTCTTGTTTTAGAAAAAAAAAAAAAAGCAAATTCATTTCTTGGAGTGTACTGATGTTTTCTTTTCAGGGCATAGTCTCTACCGTGATTGTAACGTGTATTTCAAACGACGGTCTATAGACTATGAGACTATGGCAACACTAAAGGGTTTTTTTTAGTTGTGACAAACTGACAACGGCTACAATAGAAATGCTAGAAAGGCTATTAGTAGGGGAGAAGACTACCACTAAAATTCCATAGTTCGCCATTAAAAGTTAAAACTCTAACCATTACAATCAAGCGTAAATCTAGCAATCAACCAGATAGAGTCAAGTTTAAGAAAACTTAAGGATTGACAATGTCTTGTTAAGAGTTTATAGAATTTCATCGGGTTGAGTTAACCATCAGTTACTAAGATAATAGGTAAATGGTCAGGCTCTTTGCCAATGCAGTAGCGTGACGTTTCCCTTGTGCGTGAAATCAAAATGTGTCATCATGTTATATAGAAATGGTTTGTTTTAAAAAAAGTATCACATTATATTTCTTTCCTTCCTTCTTAGATAAAGGTAAAGTCTTATTGTTGAGCGTATCAATTTTTCCTAGCTAAAATGTTATTTTTAATAATCCTATGAACTAAACAAGGAATAAAAAAATTATATTTTAGTAAGAAGACTATGATAGCACATTAACCACATATAGACATCTATTATATCGATGCAATAGTGTTCAAATGATCCTTTACATTCACTAAGAGTATCTAGAAACTACGAGGCTGATTGAAAAAATAAAAAAAGAACCTACGATGTCGCATTTTATGATAATCTAACAATCTAAATTAACCCAGAGAGTCCAATTTTAGTAGAAATTGTAAGATTATAAATGGAACCACATTTTTAGAGTCTAATAAAACAAATTGTATTTTAGAGTCCAAACATGATATGCCTTCTCCTGGTGGCTCTAAAGTAGTGTTTGGTTTGTGGGACAAAATGAGACGGGACGAGACTATCCCATTTTATTTTATGTTTGGTTCATAGCGTTCGTTGTACAACCATTTTGCATTTTCTCGACATTATGAAACAAAATGCTTGTGAACAAAGCATCTGAGGAGCATTGACGTGTCGGGTTAGGAATTATTAGAGATGGCTACATGTTTTTGGAAAACTGGATGTCTCGCTACGTTACCAGGCATGTGCTGGCTATCAAGCTTTCTCGATCTTTGCTACACAAAGGCATTCTTAAGAAATTATATTTTTATAGGTCAGCTTTTTTCTGACAATTTGACAACCATAAAAAAAAGTATAGATTACTAAAATGGGAAATTCTTTGTTTACCAAAGAATTAAGGAGGTCTTGGTATCATGAATCTTGAAATTCAAAATGTTTGCTTACTTAGCAAGTGGTTGTATAAATTAGTTAATGAAGATGGTGTTTGGCAGGATCTTCTTAGGAAGAAATATTTGAAAAACAAAACCATTGGTGAAGTTCATTGGAAACCGAAAGATTCACACTTCTGGTCAGACCTTATGAAGGCAAAAGACCAGTTTCTTAATCTCTCAGTTTTTAACATTCACAATGGTAGTCAAACCAGGTTCTGGGAGGATAAGTGGCTTGAAAACTTCACTCTCAAAGAACAATACCCATCTTTATACAATATTACAAGGAAAAAACATATATCAGTAGGCAATGCTTTTGCTTCCACACCCCTTAACATTTCTTTCAGAAGATCGCTAGTGGAGGAGAAGCTACTAAAATGGAATGAATTAGTAGCTAAAATTGCATTTGTGCAGTTGGATGATCAACAAGATGGTATTAAGTGGAGTCTTACAAGACAAGATCTTTCACAGTGCAATCAATATATAAACACTTAGTTAATCAAATTGCTATGACTTTCAACAAGTTGTTATGGAAGCTAAAGTTACCACTTAAAATCAAGATATTTATTTGGTTCCTTTTTTTTTTTGAAATTTTAACCAAGACAATTTAAAAAAGAGAAAATGGAAAGGAGATGATAGTTGTTTTTTTACAATAAGAAAACTATCCAACATTTATTCTTTGATTGTCATGTGGCTAGATTTGTTTGGAGAGTCTGCCAAGTGGTTTTTAATCTCGAATCACCAAAAGATGTACCCAACCTAATTAGGCTGTGGGATGCACAAAGAGACCAACACTTGCGCGCTCTAATTTGTAGGGGAGCAAGTGCAGTCTAATGATCTATTTGGCTATTTAGAAATGAAGGGATTTTTTATAAAAAAATAATTATATTTTTATTTGCAGGTTGTTTTCAGCGCAACTTATTGGACCTGCTTTTGGAACGCTATGCAGAAGAAGAACGACAAACCGTAACTGAAGTGGGCATGTCGTATGATGGAGACCGTGGTTATGGAAATTTTCGCTAAGCACGGATGGTCGTCGCTGAAAAGGCTTAGCGCTTAGCGTTTAATCAATTTCTCTTTGTTTGATTTCGCTTTTAGAGAGCTTAAAGGATAGAAGAGAGTTGATTTGTAATAAGATTTGGTTGTGTGCAAAACTATTGTAGAAACCGGAAAAAAATAGAAGAGAGTTGATTTGTAATAAGATTTGGTTGTGTGCAAAACTATTGCAGAAACCGGAATAAAAAATCTTTTTTCTAAAAAAAAATTGGCTCACTCGATCGAGGGCTCGGGGCTATACCTCGCAGGCTATTCTCCTTTTGCGGGGTTGCTGAAACAGAATTCCCAGCTGGTTTCGTGCGCTAGTCAAGCTTTTTTTTCCCCAAATGGTCCGTTCGAAGTCGAGCCCGTCGATTGAAAATCGAAAACGATATATTTTTATTTTCAAAAAGATGATGGCAGCCGTGTTCGTGTTCGTGCTCGTGTTCGTGCTCGTGCTCGTGCTCGTGCTCGTGCTCGTGTAGCGGCGACGGGCGCTACGTGGTTCATGGTCGTGGAAGCGTGACAGGCAGAAAGATGACCGGCTCGATAAGGTGGGTCCAACCCCACCAACCGATCGAACGAATTCCATCCCAACACCGCCGTCATCGTCATCGATCGATCGACGATTGGACGTTGACGGAGCACGTTGACAGCAGAAACCTTTCCCATTCGGACCATCATGACACATATGCCGGCGCCTCGCATGCTGAAAGCTGAATCAAGATTATTTTTTAAAAAGAATACAGTAGATAAATACAATCTCATTCTACTTGTACATTTAGACACACACATATACTAGGTGCACGAAACTCATGGCGACACTGATAACATCTAACAGTTTTCTTACACGAAGTCACAATCACAGATTCACAGCACATGACAAGCAGGGGCAGCTGAAAAGTGGAAAGAAGTGGGCAACCAAGGAAAGTTCTTCCGGAATGACGAGACAAAGGATGCTTCGCCTGCATTCCATGGATCGCACATTTCGCATCCATGCACTACACTACGCCACGGCAACAACCACAATTATTCGTATAGCTTTATTCGGTTCGATCGTCCAGACTCCAGAGCCCTTGCATAGCCTGTATAGGCCCAACCTTTTTCACTCGGCAATCCATCATGCATGGTACTCGCAAAATTAATCATGTGCCACGGGGGTGTATTATTGGCCGCCACCGGTGTACACGCATGAGCCGTAACCTGCAGGGTCGTAGGAGAGAAACGAGTTAGATTTTCTCGCAAAAGAGGATCCGGTAAGAAAACGACTGCTGAAGCTACACACGTACTGCTTTCGTAACGAAACGAAGTGGGCAGTGTAACAACAAACAACAAACAAGCACAGCAATAGTACGCGTAGATAGAAGACTAGCAAAGCAAACATTGTCACGCAGTCACGCTCACGCTCTTGTACTCTGTGATCACGCATGGGGACTACGTAGCTATTGAAAACTTTTTTTTTTCTCTTTTTGCAGCGAAAAATGGAAGACGACAGAAAGCGTCCGCAGTGAAGGGGAGGGTGGGTGGCCACTCATCACTGCAGAGTGCAGTGCAGTGTGCAGACGCTGTGCCTGTGCAAAGTGTCAGCACATGTCATGTCACCATTGTCATGCTCGTGCGGTGCTGCAAGATCTGCATGGACAAAGCCCAACAAATCAGGCCATGCCGCCGGCCTGCCTCTAGCGATCGAGTATGAGGAAGCACGATGATTCGTGTTGCGTGTGGTGTGGACGATTCGGCGCCACGAACAAGAACAATTGCAGAGCAAGAGACAGAGGGATTGGAAGGAAGGGAGAGACAGGGACGACGCGGGGGCACACGTAACGTACTTGGGTTTTGGGAGGTGAGCGTGGCGGACGCCCGGAAGTCGCAGTTCCACGGGTGCCGCCCCGCCGCCTGGAACAGCTGGTTCATGGCGTACGCGGCGTGGGCGCGCACCGTGTTGGGCTCGAAGCAGGCACCCCCCGGCTGGATGGCGCCGCAGTCGACGCCCACCTGCGCGCACGCGTAGTCCAGGTCCGCCTGCAGCTCCGCGTCCGAGGCGCCGTCCCGCGCCACGCACCACCCGCCGCCCTGCTTGGGCTGCGCCCCGGCCGCCGGCGCGGAGGAGGAGGTGAGCCCGGCGTCGTACGCCATGGTGAGGTCGGTGTGGTACAGCCCGAACGAGCGCTCCGACGTGGGCCCGGGCTTGAGGTCCTCGTCGTAGAGCGCGAACAGGTACGTCTCCACCGACTTCCCCGGCATCAGCGGCGTGCCGGCGCCGGACCGCAGGTGGGACACCAGGTTGGACACGTACGCCCTGGCGTTCTCCGCCGTGGCTCCGGGCTCCCCGGTGTCGCCTTTCGTCGGCCACCCGGTCTCGGCCACCACGATGTCCACGCTGCCGTAGCCCGCGCGCACTAGCGCCGACTTGACGGCGTCCAGCTGCGCGTCGAACATGTTGGTGTACCTGATCTTGGACCCGCCGTCGAGGCGCCCGGCGTTGGGCTGGAACAGGCAGAAGGCCAGCGTCTCGGCGCGCGGGTCCGACTGGTACGCGAACCACGGGTACGGGTTGATCATGAAGGGCGCGCCGGTGCGGCTGAGGAACGCCAGGATCTGCTGCAGCTGCGGCGCCACGTCCGGGTGGAACGCGCCCGTGGACGGCGGGTCCGACTGCGCCATCACGCCCATGGTGTTGACGGTGGAGAACCTGATCCCGGCGGCGCCGTCGCCCGCGGCCAGCGCCGCCGCGCGGAGGTTCTGCATGGCCGGGAGCAGCGCGGCGGCCAGGGACGCGTCCCCGGACTCCAGCACCTCGTTGCCGACCGCCACGGCCGAGATGGTGGTCGCCGGGACGAACGGCAGCACGTTGGCGGCCAGCCACCGCGACGCCGCCGCCGGGTCGGCCGCCAGCGAGGGGATGTCGCCGTTCGCCACGCCCACCATCACCGAGATGTTGGACCCCGCCAGCGCACGGATCAGCCCCGCGTCCACGCCGTAGAGCCGCACCTTGGAGATGGACGTGGATTTCAGCAGCTTCGCCGTCTCGTCTGGCGACGGCAGGTTGTCTGCCACCTCGCCGTAGTTGACGCCGATGTACGGCTGCGCTCCTGCTCCTGCACGTACGTACGCGCAATGTGGCGTGAACAGATTCACTCCCCGCACACAATGACACAAAACAAAAGCTGGCAGCCCGACTCAATCAGCCACAAAACAGAAAAGAGAGAAAATCCATTCCATTCCAGTTCCAGAAGAACTTTACGGCAGGCGGGTAAAGCCTGGATTTCCTTCACAAATCCGCCCACTTTCCGTGCACCTCTCGGGACTCGCGATCGAGATCGCTGCTCCGAGAAAAGGAAGAAAGGAAGAGAAAAAAGACAGATTGGTGATACTCACTGGACGCGCAGACGAGCCAGATTGTCAACAGAGCGGCGGCGGCGGGCTTCCTCGCGGCGGCGCCCATGGCCATGGGATTCGTCAGCTGTCAGAGCCCAGAAGATTTGGGATTGGATTGGAGAAGAAGATTGGGGGGAAAGGGACGAGCTGCACTGCGCGCAGGCTGCAGGCCAAAGTGTGAGCTCAGCCTCAGCCAGTGTTAGGATTAGATTAGGAGTGGAGCCGTTAAAACGTGGACGCGAGCTTGACGAGCCCCGCCGGCCAGATGACGCAGGAATCGTGTGCCTACGCGGGGGCCGGCTACCCACGCAGGCAGCAGCCTATGGCGCTGGCACGAAGGACCCACCGTGGCGTGCGGCCGTCGGACACGGGCTAGCTCAGCCTAGTGTAAGCAAGGCATCCGGTGTCGTACGTACCGGAGGCTTGACTTGAGACGTGAGCGTGCGATGCGAGGACGCGCGCTGAGCTGTGGCCACGTGCGTGGGCCGTGGCGCGTGGACGGCGGTCGGATCGCCGTACGGCTGGAGGCGACGGCGGCAGGGTAGGCGCTTCCACTTCCGCCCGACAAGGCTCGCAGAGGCAGAGGACGATGATGCTGGTTGAGAATTAAGACGAGTGCCTTGTTTAGTTATCTAAATTCATTCTCAAATTTATTATGTAAAAAGAAGATTCTCCATTATATCAAAATGTCGGCAAATGCATGGAGTACTAAATATAGATAAAATCAAAAACTAATTGCACAGTTTTGTTCTACTTTACGAGACGAACATTTTAAGCCTAATTAGTCAAAGTTTGGACAATTTTTACCAAATACAAACAAAATACTACACAAATTCTGATACAGTATTTCTGACACCAATTCCGCGATCTAAACAAGGCCGAGGAACGGGCGGAAGAGAGCCGTTACGCCCGCGGACCACATTGCCCGGTACTGTACACACTAGGTATGATCATTGATCATTGCGGTCGTCCACCCGGACCGGACCACATTGCCACGTTCCATTTCTCACTTTCTATACTGTGCGACTGTGTGTGGGGCGAACTGTTTTGGACTTTTGGTTGAGGCCGTCCGGGTCCGGGGCGGACTATTGATCATGTCATGGCGCAGGGACAAACGCACGGGCACCGCCGCACCAATGGCTTGCCTGTGCCTTTCTTTCGTACGAGTATACATACGAGTATGAAAACTCCTAGTTTGTACTGTACTGCCGCGCAATACACTGAGCTTTTCCAAGGAACAAAGTGGTTTCGTGTACCAACGGGCTATGTATTGTGGTGTGCTCCAAGCTCGGACAGAGTAGTTGCGTTGAGCTTGCGGTGCCTAATGGAACACAGCTGCCATCCTGGCCATAGATGATTGGTGCATGCTGTATATAGTTATAGTCCCGCTTTTGTTAGTTCAGCATCAACCGTCTAATCACTTTGAATCAGGTTCGTCGTCTTCGTGGACGGGGCCTTTTCCTTCGCTGTCCCTGAACCAATCTTTACGACAATAACAAGTACACACTAGCGTAAAGTAATAGTAGTTACTTCCTAGGTCCTGTAATACAGTACATTATAGTTTATTATAAGTCAACTTAGTTTAAATTTGATCAAATCTATAGCAAAAATATTATTATCTAACACATCAAACAAATAAGTTATGAAAATATATCTAATAATATACCTAATTATGCTCATTTGACATCATAAATATTATTGCTCTTTTATATAAATTTGGTTAAAATACTAGAATAATTTGATTCAGGACAAACTAAAGTGTAGGGACAGTAGCAAGTATAGCATCTAACTGCTAACACAACAACATGCACGTATATTAGTTGTCACAGTAGCTTGAAGATATGAAGTACGGCAATCTACAAGTAGACAAAAGATGCAAGATCGATGTTGCTCGAGCATCGAGCTCCATGGTGCAGCAGCACGCCAAGAACCCGAAGCTGCCTTCCCAAGCGGGGCACACAAGAGAGAACGCTGTAGTACCTTGCTTTGGCGCATGGGCATACTCACAACGGTGCCTTTGCCCTGGCTCTCAGTCTCATACAGCTTTCTCACGATTATTGTACGGCTCGTATCGTATACGTGTGTACTGTGTAGAGATTACATGTGATCCGGATGGAAGCCTCTTCAAATAGGCGGCATCCGTTTGCACGTGCAGAGGACGCCGCGCGAAAATACAATACTCTCATCTGTTGTCCTTGTCCAGGCCTCCAGGGTACGCGAGCGTACGCATGGCATTTTGTTGGGCCCATCAGGGCTGGGCTTTTTTTTTTTTTTTTGCGACTTGAGGGCTGGGCTGATATGGCCCGTTAGCTCATGTACAACGAGGCACGGGAAGTGAAAACGTAAAGACTAGTACTTTTTTTTTTTTAAAAAAAAAAAAGCACTTTTGTTAACAATTCTGAAACTTGAGACATATACGTAGTGTAAACTATGGGTCTGATTGGTTAGATATCAAAATTTATAATGCTATTTCATTGTTTTTTTTGCAACAATAAGGATTTGGCAACCATAATTTTGGATAATATTTGGTTGTCTATCAAAACTTGCTAATTTTCACGTTTGGCTTGTCAAATCTTTGATACTCCCTCCATTTCAATTTGTAAGTCGTTCTGGCTTTTCTATATACATAGTTTTTTCTATGCAACTAGTTATACAATATGTCTAGATATATAGTAAATGTTATGAATCTGAAAAAGCCAGAACGACTTACAATTTGGAATGCGCCAGTAGTTTTTTTTTTTTTTTTTTTTTTTTTTTTGTAACCTTGGCTCAGGAGTACTTGGCATGACAAATTTTGGTAGCCAGTCGACTCAATTTGTCACTCGTAGTATAATATTTCTCACACCTAAACAATATGAGA
>JAKNSH010029227.1:0-17718 GCA_027790015.1 Cymbopogon flexuosus
CGGCGCTGGTGTCGAGGAAGAGCGACGAGGATCACGGGAGGGAGAGTGCGATGTGGGAGAGAGGGATCAGGTGGAGGCAGTGGCAATTGTTGTAATTTCAGTTATTCCTCAAGGGCAGTGCGCTAGAGGGTGAGGGAGAGAGCTGGTGGGAGCTATTATTTTTGGCTCCATCATTTTCCATTGTTTTATGAAGGAAAAGAAAAATGGCTTCACATATGAAGCTGTTTTTAAAATAGTTGTTTGGCAAAAAAATAGCTCCCAACAGCTTCATGAAGCTGTTGGGAGTCCTACCAAACAAGCCCATAGCGTCTTCAGATTTCGTCTCTCTGTTTTTGTCGTTGCATTGGGCATTGCCTGATTCTGGATTGCTGGTTCGCAGATTTGGAGCAAGACGGTGGTGATATTTTATTTTCTGGATTCCATAAAGATGATTGGGAATTTGATCTAGTAGAGGGTGAAAATCATGATAATGTATTTGTAAAATGTGAATTCTCTATGAAATATATTTGAGTGTTTTGTGATCAGCCCTGGAATCATCAGATTGTTTCTCTAAAATGCAATGTTTCTCTGGAATGCAGTGTTTCTCTAAAATGTACAGTTTCTCTGAAATAAACAGGTTCTTCTTCAAAGCAAAGCTCCATGACAGTAAAAGAGTAAAGTTACATGTTCTGAGTAAAAGAGACTTTCTAACTGCAGAAGGGACTTTCTAACAGCATAAGACCAAAGTTACATAGATTCATTTTTCTTGCACTCCATCAAAATGCAACTTCCTAACAGAAGTTTGCAATGTAGCATTTTGATCAACTCCCATTAAGAGTCTTGTGTATCCTCCTGGTATGTATGGAGCAGTATCATGAAGTAAATTGAACTGTGCCATTATGGAATCAGGATATCTAGCTTGTACGAAAGGAGCATCCATGGCTGAAGATGGCCCACAATTAAAATCCTGTCTTACAGTTAATTGGTTTGGATCAGCATGTCCATCTTTTGTTTCTACATCATTATTTTCCATATCTTCACCTACAATAAAATATATAAATCATAACACAGTATTAAAAAATACTATAGGCATAAGCAGGTCATACCTTTGTTCAGACCACCCTTCTTCTTCTTCCCTCCCTTTTTTTCAACAGCATTTTTAAAACGTGTATTATTTGATCCTTTTATTACTTCGGGAACTCTAAATGACAGTACACCATTTAATGGTTGTTGGACACTTTCATTTGGAATTGGAGGGCCCTCATTGGATTTTTCATGCATCTCTCTTAGAGAAGTATCAGCTTCCAGGTTTAAGCTATGTATGGCTTTCTGTAATTTATCAAGAAGTTCTTTCGACGATGAACACTTCAATGCAAGAGATGTGGCCTGTCGAGACATAAGAGCTTCCAGTGTTTTCAGATCATCTCCTGTCTCTGTCCCTTGTTTCTCTATATAAAATCCACTTTTTGCATATTTTGTCCATCTAGGCAAAATATATTGCGATGGCAGATTGTATACTCTATTGGTGTTGAAGACTCTAAGAGCATGCTTGCACAATAAACCAATGAAGTCAAACATCCGACAAGAGCATGTAATGGTGTAATCTTCAGTGTTCAACACTACTGTTGCTCCACAGGCAGACTCCATATACTTAACAAAGAATGTCAAGTTCGTCCTCGCAGCTTCCAAGAAATCACAAGTTAGTGTAAATTGCCTCTTAAATTCTTCCTCAAACTCTGAATACATTTGCCTTGTATATGATTCAGCTGCAGTATTCAACATTGGTAGATTTGGAATATATATGGAACCAGTTTCTTTCGCCATGACTGAAAAGCAGCATCTAATTCATTTGCACGAAGACTAACTGCAACCTTCTTACATTCTACAAGGAGTTCCGAAAGACCAAGTTTCCTACGAAATCTTTTCTTGAAGACGTTATTCATACCTTCACTCCTCAGGGTTGAGTTCATGTCTGCTGTAAAAGAGTCACGGTACACCGCAGCCCACTTTGCCCTTAAAGCAAAGAGATTTGCCATCCACGAGTTATTCTCAAGGTTGTATTTAGCCAACAATTCATGCCATTTCTCTATGAAGTAAGTCTCTAACCTGTCTTCATACACACAATTTTTGAAATCTGTTAGGAGCTTGTCACCTTTCTTATCGGACTCATGAATTACATGACTAAGATGTTTAGCAGCATTTAAGCAAATGTGCCACAAACCAAGACGGTGGCTTGTATTTGGGAATACATAAGTAATTGCTCCTGCCATAGCCGCATCTTGGTCTGTAAAAAATGTGTTAGGTTGTTTTCCTGACATTGCCATCAGAAAGGTTTTAAAAAGCCAAACAAATGATTCAATAGTTTTATTAAATAGAAGTGCACACTCAAAAATTATTGTTTGCTTGTGATGGTTGCATCCAAGAATCGGAGCAAAAGGCATTTCAAACTTATTAGTTTTAAATGTGGTGTCAAATGTCACAGCATCACCAAAGCATTTGTAATCCATCATAGACCGACCATCTGTCCAAAAAAAATTTGCTATACGGCCATCTTCCTCGTCTACCTGAATTGCATAAAAAAATATAGGATCCTATAACTGTTTATTTCTCATATATTCAGATAGTGTTTGTGCGTCATTGGCTTCTAAGTACTGCCTGCGCTCGCGACCAATCTCATTATCGCAATCTATCTTTGAAAATGGTATGTTCTCTTCCCCTCCATAAAACTCCTTCATGAACTCGAAAACTTGGGCTGGCTTCATTCCTGCTTGTCGTATCTGCCCGATTAATTTCATGTCTGATTCTATAACATGTCGTTGGGACCTCAACTTGTGTGTCTTATTTGGACTAACAAAATAATGATTGTGCTAGTCCACGACCTTTTGCACCCTCCAAATCCCCTCTTTGCTGATACTAAACTGGACACGAGCATCACAACCTGTCCTTGTAACATCCTTTTATTGATTTCTCATTTTATCGAAATCCTTGATTACTGCAAACTATAAATTTCTGACATAAACTACCATCTCGGCGGTGCTTTGTCTTGCTCTTTCTAATACTGAACCCAATCTTACCGGCATAGGTGTTGTACATCTCATAGGCTTGTTCCTCAGATTCAAATGTCTGTCCAACTGTTGGAGTGATCAGTTTTTGCCCATCTTTATGAACCACCTCCTGTACATAATTTCAATTAAAAATGTGTACTAAAAGTAAAATAAAAGTACCATATATTCTGTAAGATTGTTAAAAGAAAATTACGTCATCAAGTAATTCATTCTCTACTGATCCTGATCCAGATGTCAGTGTAATGGCGCCGGTGGTGTTCTGTCAAATATGTGCGCTTTATCTCAGAAACCAAACAACATAGAAGAAAAGGCATTTGTAAAAAAAAAAATGCAGAACGATCTACAAAGATAGCTGACCTGTTGTTCTTCTTCTCCACGACGATCCCCAACAGCATCAAATTGTAGTGCACGTGAATCATCCATGAGAGAAGAAGATGCCATCCGATCATCCCTCGTCATTCCGTCTTCTGCACCTCCAACATCTTCCATGGAGGTCGTTGCTTCATCCATGGATGCGGCAGTGGGGGTGTGCAACCGGGCCTAGGGCTAATGACGGCGGCGGCGGCGGACTCGTATAAGACACGACACGAAGACTTTGACACCGATGGAAGTGAAGCCGAGCCGTCAAAAGTTCCTGCGTTGATGAGCCGATGGAAGTGAAGCCGAGCCATACGGACGCGAGGACGCGCTTGATTCCCGTGGCCGTCTGATGCGGACTTCGTCCACGCGTCATCTGAGGAGGGGGCTCACCCTCCATGCGATGAGCCCAGAGTCCACCCAATTTTCTTCCGAGACTCCGCCCCCGGACGCCTCGCGATTTCCCCTCCCCGTGCGTCGACCACAGCACGACGCCCACAGCGCCTCCGCTGCGTAAACACCGCCGCCTACACGACCTGCAGCATCATCCGGTCTGTGCGTTTGCGCCGTCGTCTCACGTGCGGTCG
This sequence comes from Cymbopogon flexuosus, assembly GCA_027790015.1. Taxonomy (NCBI): domain Eukaryota; kingdom Viridiplantae; phylum Streptophyta; class Magnoliopsida; order Poales; family Poaceae; genus Cymbopogon; species Cymbopogon flexuosus. The sequence goes on from JAKNSH010029227.1 coordinate 3,989, forward strand.
GCCGGTGTGGAGGGATGCATTCACCATCACTGCCGAACCTGAGACATCAAAATCTACGGCCACCGAACTCCAAGGGCAGTGAAGCGACTCGGCATAAGGTTTGAACTCTCCTCGACTCCAGCATGTTTCAGTTCCCTTGCCCTATGCAACTGCTTGAGGGACGCTCTCATTTTGTTTGATGAAATGTCTCTTAAACCATTGCCACCTTAATTTATAGTAGTGGCCAATCTTATTTGATGAATCTTGATTTATATTGTTGGGCATACTTTGTTGGGAAGCCATGGAAATAATTTCTTTGCACTGCTGAGTTCTTCTGTTGAGACATTTGCAAGACCCTCTCATTGTGATACTATCAGTCAGGTAAGATGTTCTTTCAGTGCAGAAACGTTATGTTGATATATAATTGTTTGCAGTTGGATGAGTGCATGTTTAGAACATAAAGTTGAAAAAAAAGGTACTACCTCCCTTCGGTCAGGTAAACCCTTTGTGGTTGGATGGTTGCATGTTTACAACATTTACATTCCAGTCATAGGAGAAAGTTTGAAGTCATTGAGCAAAAAAAAGTAACTGGATAATGCATCTCTTTAAGACGGAATATACAACATTTTGTGTTTTTGGTTTGACTAATTCAACTTGCAAAATTTTAAGGAAAATAGAGGATGTGCCTAGGCATGAATCTTTCTGATGATTTGAAAGGTAGATCATGTAGTTCATATGGTCACACATGGACTTCTTGTATTTGAAGATTATCAAAACAGAGATACACATTATGTCATTTGTTTTCGATAAATCATCTTTTTTCTCTGCAACATGTATAAGCATTTTTGCGCACCTTAGTATTCTTAGCCAGATAGCTGAACCTTCTATATACTCTGTAGTAAGCCATAATTCTGTTGTACTTAGGATGACCCTTAATTTTAAGCAAATCTAATTTAATTATCTGGCTTAATTGAAAGTTGGAGTTTGAGTAAATGTACCAAACCAATTACGTAGTTGTTCAGTTAGTATCATTTTTCCCACTTCAAGTGGTAATAATAAGCATTAGTTTATTTGTAGAATCAAGTCCATTGTACAAGTAGTATATACTAAATAATTTTTTACCAGCTCCAATGTCTCCACCTATAAGTACCTCATACGAGTACACCATTGACTCCACCAGAACAAAAGCAAAATTGATTGATCCATGCCTTGTGGTTACTTGCTCGCTACCTGCTCCCCATGCTACTATATAATGCATTGTGACCATTCTTAACACTGCTCCTTTGGAGACTCCTGATAATTTGAATGGGATGGTTTTATAGCATACTAACTTCTGATAATTTATGTGATCTAAAGACCTCTGCTAATTTAAATGGTCACAAAGGTTAGCATGTTTGTCTTAGCGGACTATCTTTTTTAGAAACTGTAATTCTTAGCAAAAGTAATGTTCTATTCTTGATATCTGAACTTACAGAATAGAAAACTCCGGTAACTTAAATAACAGATATATCCCTAAAATTCATTGCTCCAATTGTTTGCATTGCAGGCCGGATTCCTTCACGCAGCGAGTGTAGGCAGACTATACTACATGATTTTTAGTTTTGATAGAGAAAACACAACACATGATTAAAATAGCTTCTTTACCACAAATTTGGAGATGACAAGCTGAGGTTCGCTCACGGCTCATGGGCGTCGCATGCGGCTCCTTATCATTGACCGAGTTAAGTCAACCGTCGCATGCGCCGCCCCCTTTGTCACTGTGCACGACCCTAAAATAACTCTAGTAAATAGGTGGAGGAATTTATAGTAAGGTTTTGAATTTTGGAAGCCTTTATATTTATGGACAGGGTTATGTTAACGAGGAAAACTAATAGTTGCATTAAAACTGAATTGGTTTAACATTTAATTTATTACACTAAACACAGACCCACACCACCGTCTGCATCCCGGCCGCCGGCCGACCTACCGCATCGACTCTTCCCCTCCCAATCCCACACTTGTCACCGTCGACTCTCAGTAGGTAAGCGAGCGCTTTGTCGATTCGCGAATCGAATTCACACCGTCGCCGCTAACCCTAGCCGCGCGTGAGCAGGGGATAGGTACGGCTGTCGCTATCGGCTTCTGCACCTCGAGGAAGGCGGTGGGCGTAAGGAGGCCAGCGGGCAGAGCCGGAGCCTCGCCGAAGACCCCAAGGAGCCGCACCTCGCCCAAGACGCCTATCGGCAGCGAATCCTCCTCGCCGAGGACACCGGGTAGCGGGCCTTCCACGCCGCGCCGCCACACCGGTACGCATAAGAAGTCGAAGTCCATACTAATGGCGAAGGCTTGATCAAGCTGTCGTAGTGGCTAGGCGCCCGTGTGCGTGCTTTGCTTCGGGGGGAAGGGGTCTCCGCTCCACTGAGCTCGCACGGGCTCCAACACCCAGGCATTGTCTTCCTGCAGACAGAAGGCCCCGAAGAGAGTCGTTGCCATGTCCTCCTACAAGTCCAGAACTCCTCCTCAGACCAGACCGATCCCGCTCCCAAGGTATGGCGAACTAGTTCTATTCATACAAATTACATATCGATCAAATTTGGCATGTGTGTGAGATGACAGAATGGAGATTGGGGAGATGAAATGAAAAATAAAATCATTTATTCCTAAATTTTGTGCAGGGAGTTATGACTCGTTTATAAAGGGAACTCTTTTCTTCCTAAATACATAGATTTTTTGACCATGTTGTTATGTGCTCTACGTATTCCCTTTTTCAGTTCGACTTTTGTTCATGTTTGGTTGCTTTAATTAGATTCACATAATGGATGCAGTGGTCAAGTGGTCATATAATGAAGGGATGAGACTAGGGTCCTCGTCTTTGCTCGACTACTTCCTAGCCTTAGTTGTGCTCGATCACTCATACTCCTAGTTGAGTAGAGAGAGGCATTAAGCAAAAGGTCCTTAAGTGGTTGGGCTATCTAGCTAGTAGGGTGCTACCCACTAGTGTTCAAACCATGTATTGGTTTAGAGAATAAGAATGGAGAAATATTGAGAGTGAATGAGAGAGGAAGGCAAAGAGCTGAGTGATTAGCCTTCACACCCCCTCTCCTTTTATAGGGGAGGTGGGAGGGGATGGTCTCTTCATTCCCCTTGATGGGATTGGTATTTAACAAGAATGCCACTATGGGCTACAAATAGATCAAGGACATTTGTATTTACAAAAATTTGACCAAAAGCTATAACTAGAGCCCCAATATTATTTTATGAACTACTAAGCTATGTAATTGGGATTCAAACATGATAATAGGGGTCCCTAACATATATGGTACCCCAAGTAGCCACTTAGCTATTTGGTTTTGATCAAAACTACAATACCTGATAGCTGAATACAACAAAGCATGACTCCAGTACAATTCAGACTTGATACACAATTTTTGTATTTTACATAGGTGGTTTGGGGAATACTTTATCTCTGGCCAGTCTTCGGCATGTCTTCATCCACTCTTTAGTAAGCTTTCACTCATGGACACTAGACAAAGCTTTTGTCTTCAAGCGGATTGATTGTTCAATGCGCTCCTCACAACAACCGCTGTTGGCTAGTGCTTGTGAGAAACTCGTCTTTCTACGATATCGATGGCGATCGCCTCATTCCAAAAAATTTTTGGTAAAGGTGAAGTCGAAGATGTCGATGGGGACACCTTGCTGATTTGTTGATGTCATTGTTGTTGATGACACTAAATCCATTGGCGGGACCTCTCACCAAAATGTTGGCGAAGGCTTAGTCGATGGTGCGGGAATTGATGGTGATGCCCCTCGTTAGAAGACTAATGAGGGCATGGTAGATGAGGTCAGAGTCGTTGGTGAAGGTATTGTACTGGAGAAGTTGGCGAAAGGTGTGAACTAACACCAAAGTGGATGGTGAAAAAAAAACCCTTGTGGACATGTTTAGCAAAGGCATTTTTGTTGATGCTGGAGTCAATGGCGAAGATCCTCATAGTTAATGATGCCGAACTAGATGTTGAAGCCCCTCATTGAAAAGCTGGTGAAGGTGCAGTGGATGATAGAGGTAACATCGTGCACTCCTCGCCAACCCCTCTTTGCTAGTTCTTATGACACTCTTTCACATGTTTGAGTTTATCGACGCCTTTGAGGCAATGGGTCAAGGAGAGGTAAGAGCGCCTCAATGCTTTTGGATTATTTAGATGCCAACTCATACTCAATGTTTTCGATCGCAAAAGTTCTCACTAGGATGTTGGCAAAAGCTTGGTTGACAATATGTGATGTGTTGATTGCGAGACAACATTTGCAAAACATTAATAGGCATTTTAGTGTTGTTGCATGTATTCTTGGCAACACAAAGTCACTAAGCTCTTTTTATATTGTCGATGTGCATAGAGGTCGAAATAATGTAGGTGGTGCTCTACGCTGATTAATTTTGACTTTACCAAACATATTTTTGCTCATACTAGCTATTGGTCCTTATGTTGTTAAGGACCTCTTTTAAGCATTTCAGTATTTAGGTGGTCCACATTTATATACTTCATGTAGGTACAAGGGGAGGAGATGCCATGAATGAATTGATATAGTTGCGTAGAAGAAGTGTGGGGAGGATATATGTTGAGAGAGAATCCCGAAGAAAGATCCTACATGAGATGAATTATTGGGTTTCATGTTATTATTTGTGTATATACAATAGGATAACCTTTGAACTCTAGAGCACATAAACTGCATAACGCTTTGGCCTCGGCGTTGCCACTCTAGCGCCTTTGCCAGGACAGCCTCCATCCACTCCCCACTAAGGTAGGCAGTGGTCGGGCCAGCGTACATTGTGTTTTCAAGTGTTTCAGGCGTTTTAGAATTATGTTCAAGGGTTTCATCTGAATGTGGCAAAAGTTGATCTAGGATGTTGCATATGTTACAAAGGCAATATATGCATGTTGCAAGCCTATGTTTCAGGTCTTTCATGCATTTATTTCAAATGCTTCATCTGGATCTTTCAAAAGTAGATTTTGGTATTGCACTTGTTGTAATGGCTACACACGAATGTTTTAGAATTATGTTGCAAATGTGTCATATGTTTCAAACATATGATGGAAATGTTTCATCTGAATGTTTTGAAAGTAAATTTTGGTGTTTTTGCACATGTTGCATGGCTGCACACCCATGTTTCAAGTGCATGTTTCTAGTTCTTCATATGTTTCCAAAGTTACGTTATAAATGTTTCATCTAGATGTTTCAAAAGGGGATTGGTGTTGCATGCTCTTGACCGCTTGTTGCTGCTAGTGCGTCATCATGTTTCACCTACCAACGCCTAGACCTACAGGCACCTGCCGCACATCTGCACGCATGGCATGTGGGCGTGGGGAACAGCTCCACCATGAGGACGTTGGATGGGTGCGGCGGGGACCCGATTATGTCGTGTGCGGGTGCGGCATGGGCGTGTCCCATGGTTTTCGGATGCTAGCGCTGGTTGGAAACGGGAAGAAGCATGTGAGATGCGATGCCTAGCATGGGATGCTTCGTCTGGACGAGGGCCTAGGTACGGACATCTAGGTGCTCGTAAGCCCATATTTAATAATTGCCGCATAGCCATTTTTACATTCATGACATGGCAACGTTCTTATAAAAGAGAAAAAAGAATGGAGTTTCATGGGGTGGAACTTTGTTCACATGACTACTAACTCTCTATGAGTCATGAAATTAAATGTTCGAAATCGCACAATAAAACTTTTGTATTGAAAATGTGTGTTTTATTCTATATGGCATAGTCTTGAAAATAATGTCACGAAACTTCTCACAAAGATTGACTCAACAAAAACAATACAATGGCACACTTGTGTTTTTAAGATACAATTAGGTCACTGCCCCTGTAGATAATTGCTGGGAGACCCAGCTAGCTAACCGGTTTTTTTTAAAAAAAAAAGCTAGCTCGCAATGACGTTTTGTTGAGAAAACCAGAAATTCAGGAATTTTGGTCGATAAATAGACGCGGAAAATTCAACATTGGGCCAAACTTTTATCGGAATACGTGGCCCTCAAAGTCCAGCCCGTTAAAACTGAAAAGCCCACTAGCCACCTCCTCTAGGAAGAGTCCAGTCCAGTTCAATCAGGTTCCTAACCCTTCTCCGCTCCGACGGCCTAAACCCCGCCGCCGCCGAAATGCTCCTCCGCCCACTCCTCCGCCGCGGCAGCGCCGCCGCCTCCGCCACGGCATCCTCCGGCGGGGTTCGCGCCACCGCGCTCCCCGACCCACCCGCAGCGCTCGCCTCCCTTCTCCTCGCCTCCCGAGCCTACGCGAAGGGCAAGGGCGGGGGCAAGCCGGCGTCGTCCACGTCGAACCGCGGCAAGGTCCGCGCTAAGGACCAGCGCGGGGTGGCGTCGGCCGATGACGCCGACGGGGCCGATTTCTCCTCCGGAGGCGGCGGCGGAGGCGGGGCCGACGACATTGGCGGGTTCGAGCTGCCCACCGACCCGCTGCCCCCCACATACGACCCGGCTCTCGACGTCGGACCCGGCGGCCGCCCGCTTTTCGCCTTCACTGATACGTTTGGGTCCTTCGCCCACCGTGACGCCAACGTCTATGTCGACTTCACGTACGCACTTCCCCCCCTTTCAATTGTATCCCCAATGTGCGTGGATTTTGAAGGTTTGGATCTTGCGGTGGCATTGTGGCGGTCTGTCTGGCCACATTAGCAATTTAGGTAGCAATCGTTGTGGTGTTTGAACTTCATCTGGTAGATTGTATGCGATTTGATCATAGTACCATTTTAAGTGGGGTTGATCTGTTGTACATTTTTGCGCACAATTAACCATTCTGTTGCTTCATCTGTAATCTAACGATCGAGTCTTGGTTTAATGTTATCTCGATGCTCCATTGATTTGTCCAAGTTTTGTGATTTGTTTGTTTTTGCTAACTTCAAGGTCATTTGATTCTTTCCTGTATTCATTTTCTTAATGTGTATGTCTAATTGTTGAAATATTACCTTTTTCCATGTTAGGTGGACGCAACATACTGTATTATATAGTATTTTTTAGTATCTTGCATCATTAGATGTAAAAGATAATTCATTTTGTACATTAAGATGCAACCAGAAGACTGAATATTGCTCAGATTAATTTCTTGATGCTATCTGGCATATTCTTTTGCAATGTTGAATTTTCTTTTACTCCTCTGTCGTGTGGCATATTTTTCAGTTTAGATGAATGGAATGCCATTTTACCAGAAGGGTTGCCAGCGGGCATGATGAAAGAGTTTCAGGAGACAAGACGTTGTGCTGTAATGGTGAGGAAGAGCTTCCTAGACCTCCGGGATAACTTCCGTCGGATTGTTGATCCTGCTGTTACAACAAAGCTCAAAGGTGTGTAATGTGTTGATACCCGTGCATTTTTTATTCTTGGATGCTGCTCCATGTTATTAAGACTATGAGATGTGTTAGCCTCAGATGATACATGCTGTGCTTTCAATTGAAGCTGGGTGTACAGTGCTTGTGTTTGTGCTGCTTAAGTCTTATGTTAGCATGGATGATTTGGGTTCCTTCAGATTGTAGTGAGCACATTTTCTGTTGATTGAAGCATCAGCATCATGCTAGCCTTTTATGGTGTCAAGCAAATGTGCTCCTGTTAACGTGCATTTTATTTTTGGTTTGATTGAACTGATGTTCTGATATGTCAACTCTCTGAAAATCAACGTTGGAAAATAGGATAATATCCCCATTGATGTAGCATTGGTTCATTTTTGAATTTTGAGTCTTCAAGGCATAGCATCAGAGCAAAAGAACAGAAAGGGTGACTGAGGAACTAGGTTTCTTATAATTCTAAAAGTGGTGGTACCCACTCCATCCAAAAAATGTAAAGACGGTTTCATTTGGCAGGTCTTCAATATCACACTTTGACTGCTAATTTCTCTTATAATATATCACTTATGACAACAAAAGTTTGATGCTTAGAAAGTATTTGTAATTACGAATCCAAAGTTTTATATTGTTAGACTAATTGTTGCTTGGTGTTGAAAGATTACGGAGTTTGAATTTTTAAATGTGTGCCCACCTTATACTATGGGACAGAAGGAACATGATTTTTCACCTAGCAAGATTAACAGTGAAAAAGGCTCATTCTCCTTTTTACTTTCTGAAACAAGTTCTGAGTTGATACTGGTGATGCATAAAGAAGTGCAGTACCATCAATCTATGACCATGCAAATAATGGCACATTTGAAAGTGTATAATATATTGATATGCCACTATATCACATATATTGCTAGAGTAAAGCTGTTTCGTTTGCACTACAATTAAGCCATATTTATGGTAATCCATATTTTTACAATGTTTTTTCTCAAGAGTAAAGAGATCAATCATTTTCCTGTTTGCCTGTACCCAGATACCAAAAAACAAATTGTCTTGGATGGCCCACGGAGTTGTGGTAAAAGCATTGCGCTTGCGATGCTTGTCCATTGGGCACGTACTGAAGGATGGCTGGTATTTTATGTTCCACATGGGAAGGATTGGACTCATGGAGGATTCTTCTATAGAAACACATATAGTGACCTTTTTGATACACCAATACAGGCTGCAAAGATCTTGCAGGTGCTAAGCTCTGTGACTTTATATTCCTCTTTTCTTTTCTCAGTATATATGGATTCAGATAGAATGCTTTATCATCTGTTTTCCTTGTTTTATTTGTTTGGCCTACACGCTCCAAATAATGCTAGTTTGATGTATATGATGATATTGGCAACAATTGTATGAATAATTGAATATAGATGTGTTCATAGGTGGACGATGGTCATGCATATATTGATTAACATTCAATCTTATTTCATACTGGTGGAGCCTCTTCTGTTTCAAATTGTCACTGTGAAGTATCTGATATGGTTACATATTTGCCTAAAGATTGATATTATTTTTAAACACATCTCACTTGTGCTGTTTTGTATCATCAGTACATACTCCATACTGTATGCAGACTGGGTTTCTCTAACCTCAGTTGTATATTGGTAACAAGTTAGTACAAATGTAAACTTATGCAGTTATGCTTGTTTATTTGTATATATTTACTTTGTTACACTTAGGTCCATGGATACTTAAACATACACATCCATTGCTAGAAAGCAGATAATCTGTGACATTTTTCAAAATACAAATCTCACCACTAATTTGTACTTTAACATATTTATGGAACCAACTAAAAGTCACGAAAGTAATTTTAGAATAATTATGTACTTATCTAAATATTTTAAAAGATATTGTGCCAACATGTAAAATGCGGCATGCTCTCTACTTGCACTACATCACTTTTAGTGGAGGTAGTACATCTTAAACCTAGGATTTATGGAAAATATATATTTGGTTTGATACTACATTGTGCTGGATGGAACTTCATTTCCTCTATTTCTGTTTCTATTGCTGCTTCAGGATTTTTTGAAGTACAACGAAACACGCTTACAACAATTACCATGTCAAATTTTTGATCCTATTCCCCTGGGAGAAGGTGCTGGTGTTGGAATGATGAAAGGGGCTGACATAATGGAAATGCCTGAAGGGTCCACATTATATGATCTCATTCAAACTGGGATAACTCACACGCATGCTTCAGTTGGTGTTGTAGTTCGCTTAAGGAAGGAGCTGTCCCTTGTTAAAGATGTGCCTGTACTGTTTGCCATTGATCAGGTATGTCGGAGCATTGATACCATAGCTGAATTGGCTAATGTTTGATATGTTACGTGTATAAAAAGTCCCATTCCCATTAATGTGAAACACTTTAAAAGATTCTTTTTTGATCTTTTGCAGTACAATAGTTGGTTTACATTCAGTGACTTCCAGGAGCCTGTAACTGTCCGATCCTGTCGATCGATCCATGCAAAAGAGCTTACAATGGTTTGTTGCACTGAGATACTTCACCATGTTCAAGCATCACATCTTTTATGCCCTTCGTATCCTTCTGCTTATTTGCATGTAGTTTTTTGGTTGTGATGCAGTAAAAGTTGTTAAGCTCCTTACATGTGTTCACTGTCATTTCTTTTGTAATCTTTCATTCATGTACTCTGTTCTGTTGCCTATAATAAGTAAATATGCAGTTTGTGAGTGATTTATTTTTGTAAAGATAAACATACGAGTCTGTATTAGCTTTTTTTTTACTGCTCGATGGAGATCTGTGATACATGTAGCAAGTTCACAATGTGTAGCATCATAGCACTTTTTTAACACTAGTAATGAGTTCCCTGGACATACACACTTAATGTTTCACTTGTACTATAATCAGGTCAATGCTTATAGACCAATGGTGCACAATGATATGATGGTGGGGGCCTTTTCACACTCGACAGCAGTCGGCAAACTACGGCAGGAGCTGCCAGATGTTCCTTCTGATGCTCGTTTGATCTTTCCACGTTACACCTTAGATGAAGCTGAGACTGCGTGTCACTATTACATGAGGTATTGTTTTTAAGAAATTGGGCATATTTCTATCTGTTGATAGTGTTTGATAATCTGTGATGGCTGAATCTGGCATATTACTTGTTAACTCAATAACTGAAAATTGGCAATACACTTGACCAGGCAAAAGATCATTCGGCGTGAGAATTTTTCAGAAGAGAAATGGAAAAAGATATATTACTTATCAAATGGAAATGGTGCAGAGATGAGATGGCTTGCTGCCTTTGTTTGAGGTAGTATACAGTCCCTGAAGGGGAAAAACATGCATTTTGCTCCCCCAAATTTATTCTAAACATTGTTCAGTAATTTATTTATTTTTAATGAAAATAATGATCTATGATCAACTAGGCATATATAGCTTCAGGAGGCATCTTTTTTTTTTAACTTCACTGAAATAATTAGGTTTTAGTATTTTTCTGATGTTATGTTCTGCGGTTCTGCCTCTATCTTGCAGTTTCTGATACCTGGATTATACTAAGTTTTGATGGTGGTCTAAAAAGGTTGCCACTCCTGTTTCAACATGCTGTTCGACACCACAGTTCATTGTTGTATACTTGTAATCTGCCTGACGACATCCTAGCAGAAAATTTGGCTTCAACATCATTTTTGCTGAGTAGGAGATAAAACATAAGTTTGTGGCTCAGTTACATGATTATTTCATTGGGCTTCTTTCAGTTCTGCTCAGATGCTAGATACAAAATAATAACCAACTGATGTGTGAAATTGTTCTTTTGGAGAAGTTTCACATGTTTTGGCTTCTGTATTTTTCATGTAGCTGTAGCTTGCTGCTAGTTCACTGTGTTGATGGGTATGATATGAGTTGATGCCAATCTATATTGTTGCTGAATTGAGCCCCATCGATTAGTTTTTTTTTATTTTGATTGTACGAATTTTACAATTATTTGAGTTGGGAACAATATTCGTCTTTGCCGAACTCAAAGGATACTTGTGCAGAGGCACATCCCCTTTACATTTTGATCGTGCCTTTCTGTGTCCCATTCCGTTTATCGATTTTCCTTCTGGAAATTCTTTTTACAAATGAATCACCCTGGTAAGAACTTTAATCCGTCAAAAGGTGTCTGATCTAAATTATCAACTCTGGCTCAATTTACGCCCCAAAGCCTGTGCCTTTTAACTTTTTTACATGCTGCTTTTCTTACTTTTTTGTATCACTTATGCAGGTATACAATTTTAGTAGTACATGCATTGACAGGAAGTATTATGGTTTCAGATGATCAATGAGTAGCGTAACAATCAGTAGGTGTGTCGAAGCTGGAGTCTGATTTCTGTTACCCGTGAACTCATCAGTCATCTGATGCCTGCCCATCCGTATCAGCTGACTTTGGTTTGCAAAGCTGCAAACTGAACAGTCACTGTACCGGCTGCTCTGCCTCTTCCATTCCCCACCAACGAGCTGCCTCTTATAAACCTGAGGTCCCTTGCAGTTTCTTTTTCTTAAATGTTTTGGTTTCTATTTTGCCTCTCTCGCCTCTTTGTAGCAGTAAGTCAGAGCGGCTGGGAGCCTGGGATATGCTGGCGCCATGATGCCTGAAATCTCATCTACAGGCATACCAATGCGGGGAATTAGGGTCGTCTTTTCTTTGGAAGTGGTGTGGGTGTGGGGACTGGGGAGTGTAGGTTCTGTCCCCTACTTTTGGTTACATCTTTAGTTGTGTGTATTGACTGGATTTCTATGTGGTTTTACTTAATTGTTAGATAATTGGCTCTCTAGAAATCAGGCGTGCATAAATTGAGGATGCTTTGTTACATTTTAGCCACTACAAGCAGCAACTCTAAAATGTCATATGGTCCATAAATGTATATGGGAAGGCGGACATTGCACATGTATTCCCCTGTGTCCTTATTTCTAATTTTTCATTCCACAACTCTTTTGATGCAACTTACTACACACCAGTAGTTTCAAATCATAAGTTGCATTGACGATACTTTTCAAGTTAGTTTTTTTTGCCCTCCTCCCACATTCTTTAAATAATAACAATTTTTTTGTTGTCTTACCAGTTTAGCAAGATCGTCATGATTTCTAACACAAAGCCTTATATTCTTCACGAATTCTTCTCCTAAAATGTCTATAACATTTCCGCAGCGACACGGGGTATCATCTAGTTATAAGTGATGTTGAATTATATATTGAGGCGGGTACTAATCTGGAAGGCAATGGGGCTTTTCAAAGGAATAAGATTTGGATGATGAGAGCACCAAACAAGGTAAAGATGTTTGTTCTGCAGCACAACACACAACATATGTGCTCCTCTTGTGTTGATGTGGTTTGTGTGCAACATGCACACTTTGCAAAAAACACACACACACACAAACAGCACACAACATATATATATACAAGTACAAAACTATATTTCTGTCCATGAATAAGAAAAGGAGCAATTATATCTTACTTCTATATGAATGTAGGCCATAAACCGAATTCCAAGGTGAGTTAAAGATAGCAACGACATACAAATGTTGTGCATTTATAGATGAGCATATACTATGACCAAAGTAGCATGCATCCTGCACTTCTCGAGATCATCATCTTCCTCCAGACAGACCGGACATTGTGCCAATGTCTGATTGATGGAATGTGATGTGTGCGTCGAACCCCTCTTTACTTTCTACATCCATTGGTATAAACTCAGGAACAGGAAGGTCGCCTTCGAGATACAACATGACTTGTTGCATGTTGGGTCTTGCATTGGGCAATGGATGTGAGCACCACAACCCCAACTTTAGTGACAGGCATGCCTCTTCAGTGTTATACTCACTTTGGAGCCTACTATCCAATGCCTCCATAAGTGATCCATTGTGCCAGTGCTCGGTCACCCAATCCACCAATATGAATGGGGTATCTTGTGTTCTTCCCTCAATGGGTCTTCTTCCACAAGTAACCTCGAGAAGGAGTATACCGAAAGCGAATACATCGGTTAGAGGGTTGCTTTTCCTGTACGTGCTAACTCTGGAGCTATATAACCAAAGGTGCCAGCCATGCGTGTTGTCTGTGGGTCAGTACCATGATTGTATAACCTCGCCAGACCAAAATCACCCAGCCTCCCATTCATATCTTTTTTTTTTTTTTTGATCACACCCGAGGCTCTATGGCCTGTTGTTCATTAACTGATGCTCAATCAAATCACGAGCACATAAGTTTTTTACAAACTCTGGGAGGGGATTACACCAAAAATGGTACTGACCCGGGTCCCAACTCAACCCCAAACTAGCAAGATCATGAGCAAAAGAATTACACAGCCGTGGAACTTTACAAATACTAAAAGTAGTGAAATTTGTAGTAGCTAGTTCGTAAATCTCTCTAAATAAGCCCCCACCAACTGCCAGATC
>JAKNSH010029275.1:0-12826 GCA_027790015.1 Cymbopogon flexuosus
CTGCATCAGACGGCCTCCGCCGCGCTCTATCCCCTCCACCCAATCATCCACGCCCACTTGTCGCCGCTTCGCGTCTATTCCCGCGTCTATTTAACCCGTGGCCGAGCCCCCAGCCCACTCCTCCCACGCACTCCGCGATTCCGCCGCCGCTTCCGCCTCACGCAGACAAGCAAAGCAAAGCTAGTAGCGACCAACCCACCCCACCACCCCACCGCCCGCGAGCTCAGATTCCCCTCGCCTCGCGCGTCGCGCACCGTCCCGTCCAGCCCAGCGAGTGCCTGCTGCCAGCAGCCAGGCAGCCATGTGCGGAGGCGCCATCCTGTCGGACATCATCCCGCCGCCGCCGCGGCGGGTCACGGCGGGCCACCTGTGGCCGGAGAGCAAGAAGGCGAGGAAGGCCGCCGGGGCCGGCAAGAGGAGGGTCCCCGTGGAGGAGGAGGAGGACTTTGAGGCCGACTTCGAGCTGTTCGAGGTCGAGTCCGGCGAGTCGGAGGTCGAGTCCGAGGATGAGGCCAAGCCCTTCGTTGCCTCCGCCAGGAGCGGGCTCCCCAGAGGTATACGGCTTGCCTCGTCGGCCGTCGCCGATTTCTTAACTATGCACTGTATACATCGGTAGGTGGTTGCGAATTTTGGATTTTTGGGCCACTGGTTTGGGGGTTCGTAGTATTGTTTCGGTTTGTTTGTGATTTCGGTGGTAGATTCGGGTTCGGAGGTAGGTTGTTGCTTGGATCTGGGAGAGGTGAAGAGCTAGATTCGCATAGCTTATTATAGTTTACTCCGATTGCTTCGAAAAGTTGTTGTAGCTGGCAAGCTGCTGTTTTGTACTATTTCTTCTATAGGAATTTCATTTCTGAGATATTTTTTCATTGGGTTCTTGGTTAATGCAGTGAGACCTTGTTGCCATGAATGATTGCTGCTATTAGATCATTACATTAGCACATAGTACCTAATCATTTCCTCTAGCATAGTAGCATACCTGTTGCTAATCACGGGTCTCGTGAATTTTTAGCTTTAGTCCCCCAATATTTTCCCTTTAGGCACGCATGTGTCGGTGTACTTCAAGGAATCTGTCCAGATGTCCCTTTTTTTTTTTTAAAGTAATCTGTCCAGATTGCGTCGGATCTATGGTTCTTTCATCATGTTGACATTGAATTTGGCCTTCATGTTGGAATTTACCTTGTGACTGAGGAAAAAGAAGGATAATAGCGTGTGCCATCTGGTTATACACCAGCTTGATATGTCTGAATGAAGATTGGGAGTATTGTTCTGTTTATTTTATTTATTTATGTATCTATTTTAATTCTGAATATTCATTTGTTAGCCAGTCTAGTAGAATTTGTATGCTCTTGTGCATCATTAACGTGTCGATTCTAAGTACATACTTATAGTATAATAGCACACTTTTCAATCTTCCATGTGCACAGCTGATGTCTTATGTTGATCTCCTTCCTTGATTTAGATGGATTAAACACTACTGCAGCTGGTGTTGATGGCGCTGCTGCAAATTCAGTTAAAAGGAAGAGGAAGAACCAGTTTAGGGGTATCCGCCGGCGCCCATGGGGTAAATGGGCTGCTGAGATCAGAGATCCTCGCAAAGGCGTTCGTGTCTGGCTTGGTACTTTCAACTCTCCCGAAGAAGCTGCCAGAGCTTATGATGCTGAGGCCCGCAGGATCCGTGGCAAGAAGGCTAAAGTCAACTTCCCAGATGAGGTTTCGACGACTAATCAGAAGCACCGTGCTGGGCCTACCTCTCTGAAAGTGCCTGAGATGGACGTTGAAGAGAAGCCGATTATCAAGCCGGCAGTCAACAACATGACCAACTCAAATGCATACCACTACCCTGTTGTCAACCACAACATGCCTGAGCCATTTATGCAAACTCAAAACATGCCATTTGCTCCTTTGGTGAATTCTGCTGCCTCCATTCAGGAACCTTTCGTGAACCTGTCTTCAGACCAAGGTAGCAACACCTTCAGTTGCTCAGACTTCAGTCTCGAGAATGGAGCCAGGACCCCTGACATAACATCGGTGCTTGCACCTGTTCCTACCTTGACAGTTGTTGATGAGTCTGCGTTCGTCCAGAACACCAATCCTGCTGTGGTGCCTCCTGTGATGGGGGATGCTAGTGTTGATCTCACAGAGCTGGAACCATATATGAATTTCCTGATGGACAGTGGTTCAGAGGACTCAATCAACACCCTTTTGAGCTGTGATGGATCCCAGGATGTGGTTAGCAACATGGACCTTTGGAGCTTTGATGACATGCCCATGTCTGGTTTCTACTGAGGTCGAGGCCCAGCGACTGGTGCTTGTACATACGGACAAAGGGTAAGCATCTGCTGTTATAGAGATTGGCTCTTTCTGATACTTGCAATTTCCATTGCTTCAATACTTTCTTCTCTCCGTGTTTCAGGAATAATGTTCTGGAGATGATGAAACGCCTGTGCGGCGTGCCTGCAGGCGTGCAGTAGCAGTGGTATTTAGTAGTATATGGCTATATGCTTAGATGTTCAGTCAGTTTCTTAAGTACAAATTGGCTCTGGACATGTACCTTATTTGACTATGTACTGTATCTATGACAACAGCTATGTGTCTGCTCGTTTTTATTTTCCCTGCATTTACTTCAAATGGCTCTGAACATTGCGAGTTTGTAGCCAATATATATGTTTACTATGTGCTTGGTTTATTATTGGCCTAGTTCCTTTCTTCGCTGTAATGTGAATAATCTTTTGTAGGCATGCTTGTGCATGCAGCACGTCTATGAAAAAGCATTCCTTCAAAATTGATGAATAATAACAACCAATATTTTTTTTGAGAAGACAGTTTCTTGATGCATGATTGATCGGAAAAAAAGTTTCTTAATGCATGGTCTGGGATGGCACACAACATATAGAGTTCTATCCATTTATTACCAAAAATTGTTTTTACAATGGCATGGAGCATGTCAGCATGGGCTAAGACAAGAGTGGATGTGTACCAGGAACAAATTTCTGGCCCACGCACCAAGGCAGATTTTTTGGTGTACACGGCTCATGGGCACAATGTTTGGTTGTATGTTGGGTCCAACTGCATCATGAAACACCGCTTTATGTTGCAAAAAAGAAAAAGAAAATTCTATTATCTTAATATTTGGTCAATAAAAAGAGGGTCCACATTAAATCTCAAGGTCAAGAAAGTAACATATCACTTAAAGAAAGGATTAAATTAAAATTTCATTAGACATGTAATAAATTAACCACCACTATCATCACACAAAATTAGTCCAAAAATACCCTCTTGCCTATTCTGCTATCACCCAATGCGCCATCATTAAGAAAAACATAAAACCAATAAAAAAAAGAAAGAATAAAATGAAGCCAACCACGTGCTGAATTTAAAGGTTGGAATCCAAATGATACGATACTCCTATATGATAAAATACAAACATTTCTGAGATTTTTACAAAAAAGAATCAAGACATAGTAAATAAAGCAAAAATATATAAAAGTCCAATATAAGAGCATAATGATCTATCTATATTGTGAAAAAAAATAGAAGCTTCCATGAGGGTTTACTTGTTAGATTATTTTTGCCCTGTTGATTACACTATAAAAATGTACCTAGTATTTTTTATCTCTCTATTACAAGGCAAAGGTCTAATTAAGGCAGGTACATTGGTGTTGTCTCATAACTTATCTTATATAATGCCACGTAGTATAAGATGACTTAATAGACTATATGTATAATGATTGTCTTTTTAAGTTGTTTCATAGCAACACGCAATTCCTTAATTTAAGGAGAGAGTAAAAATAGACTGTGAGGTCCATGACGACAACAACTCGTACAATGGTAAAATAGCAGTCTCATAGTCATAAATTTTAGCTCATGAGGTGGTTGTTTTGCGAAAACAACTGCCTCGTTCTCTCTCCTCTCTCTTTCTTCCACATCATTAAAAATTTAACGTGGCAATACATGAGACGACTTATGAGACTGCCTTTGTAGGGCAATGTTACCTGCCCTTGCTAGTTCTTTTTTACTTAAAATTTCTGAATATCCTGACGGTACTCATATGATCCAGCGATGAACATGAACTCGTGGCTCGCGATAAGCCCCGTAATTGAGTCAACCAGGTCTGCGACGTCACTGCCGCCGACACCCTCCCCGTTCCATTCCATCCAGATCCAGATACGGTCTGCGCCCTTCCAAGCGACCAACCGCATCATCAATCAATCGTCATCTTCCCTATTGTAAAGCAAGCTCGCCGTCGGGCTCTACCTGCATCTGCGTCTCGGCAACAGCTTCCTTGCCGCGCTTGCATCGAGCGGTAGGAATTGACCCGGAGGTGAGTCTTTTCTCCTCCTCCCCTGTACCTGTACTGTGTCGTATCGTGCTTTGCCTAGAATCGATTCGAAGGGGCGACGATTTCACTGCGATTAGTTCATTTTCCATAGGCTATCTGAAATTTCCCCTGCTTATGCTAGAGCTGACTCTTTGTATTTACTGAATTGCAAGGAATCGATTCTGCAGTTCAGTTCACATGGCTGCTGAATCAGAGAGCGGCAACTGCAATGCTTGGGCAGCGAGAGATCCATCCGGAGTCCTCTCACCATACAAGTTTAACCGCAGGTGGCTGGCTCCCCCTTCCTGATTTGGTCAAAAGTTACTTCATTTTATCACTCTGATCTGTACTACTTGTTTCTTTGGGACCGTATTGTTTGATATCTGGTTTTCTGTGTGTTTCATACCTGTTCTCAAATAAGCAAATCTTAGCGCAGTTATTTCTGCTCTCAAACGAAGTCATAAATTGATGCTTACTATGGGGCATGGAGTGAACATTTTAGGTCTGATGGGATTGCAGAAATTTGAGTGCAAATAATTAGCAACATGCTTGTCTTTTTCTTTCAGCTAGCTTATTGGTTAGATTTTCATAATGTCTTCTTATGGGAGCTACTACGTGTAATATTTTTTCAGAGCAGTGCAAAGCAGCGATGTTGCGCTGAAGATCATATACTGTGGAGTCTGTTATGCTGATGTTATCTGGACACAAAATAAGCACCATGACTCAATATATCCTGTGGTTCCTGGGTAAGAGTTGTCAGATCAATACATTGAACCCCTCTAGAGGAAACAAAGCATCATAGTCGGGTAGTGCCGATTAAGTGTTGCTAATTGTCCAAAAATGTTGTATGTGCAGGCATGAGATAGCTGGAGTTGTAACTCAGGTTGGTGCAGATGTCAAAGGCTTTAAAGTGGGTGACCATGTAGGTGTTGGAACATATGTGAACTCATGCCGGGATTGTGAGAACTGCAATAGCTCTCTAGAGAACCACTGTCCCAAAGGAGTTTTAACTTTCAATGCCATTGATACAGATGGTACCGTCACAAAGGGGGGTTACTCCACTCACATTGTAGTCCATGAAAGGTATGGCAGTACCATTTTAATTGGCTGTTCAAGCAAGATTTTTTTATATTAATAAAAACTAGTTTTAGGAACGAAAACAGGTTCAATTGTATTTTGTTCCACTTTAAATTGTATTTTGTATTTGGTCACACTGTGTCCTATTCAAGATGCTCTGTAGTTTCTTACGAGACTGGGTAAAAATTGGATCATTGCTGTCCAATCATTTCCATCAAAATCAATACATCATGAAAGAATAATATATAAGGCACTATTGACACCATGATTCTGGTTCAATACAATTTCTCAGATAAGGAATCACATTTTCTGTTGATTAATGTGAACTTTAGGTATTGCTTCCAAATACCCGATGGCGACCCTTTGGCAAAGGCAGCACCTCTTCTGTGTGCTGGAATAACTGTGTATACTCCAATGATGCGACACAACATGAACCAACACGGAAAGTCACTTGGGGTCATTGGACTTGGTGGTCTGGGTCACATGGCTGTGAAATTTGGTAAAGCGTTTGGTCTTAAGGTCACAGTTTTCAGTACAAGTGAATCAAAGAGAAATGAAGCCATCAACCTCCTTGGAGCAGATAATTTTGTTATATCATCAGACACACAACAGATGGAGGTACTTCACTATGCACATTGCATAATTTTAACGTACCTATACACCTAGTACTTGATATGAGACGT
The DNA here is from genome assembly GCA_027790015.1 of Cymbopogon flexuosus. Lineage (NCBI taxonomy): Eukaryota > Viridiplantae > Streptophyta > Magnoliopsida > Poales > Poaceae > Cymbopogon > Cymbopogon flexuosus. Next base: position 6,079 of record JAKNSH010029275.1, read on the forward strand.
TTTACTTTTGCCCTAAGTCAAATTCTCTAATTTTGACAACGTTAATAGAAAAATGCACAAGTATCTATAACACCAAATTTGTTTCATTATATCTGCAGTGAAATGTGTCTTGACAGTTCATTTATTTGGTATTGTAGATGTTAATATATTTTTCTATAAACTTGGTCAAATTAGAGAGGTAGGATCAAATTAAAACATCTTACATTTTGAAATGGAGGGAATATACCCTGTTTGCCTTCTTGATAATATGACACCCATCTTTTGGTAGGGTTCTTTTTTATTTCTTCGTTGTATTTCCAAAGATAGAAGCACATCACATTATTTTTATCAAGGAAAGAACAGATAGCAGATCACTGTCTTTCTCATTGTTTTTTGCTACTTGACTTTAAAGTTCCAGGCAGCCAGTTCTGTATATGACCATGGATAGTTTTCTTATGTTGAAAATAAAGATAACAGCTAAGCAATGTTTGTTCTGCTTTACCTGAAAACTAATCGCGAATATATGATCTCTTGCTTTTGCAGTCCCTGAAAAACTCCCTGCACTTCATAGTTGACACTGCTTCTGGTGACCATCCATTTGATCCATATCTCTCTCTCCTTAAGGTTGGTGGTGTGATGACATTAGTGGGTTTTCCAAGTGAGATCAAGTTGCATCCTGCAAGCCTTAATCTTGGTAATTCTCTGTTTTGATTTTACTGAAAAAAGTGTGGTAACAGAAATAAATTATTTAAATTTAATCTGAACTGCTTTCTTTAGGTGCGCGGACCTTGTCTGGTAGTCTTAATGGAGGTACAAAAGACATCCAAGAAATGGTTAACTTCTGTGCAACGAACAAAATCTATCCTGAGATTGAGATCATCAAGATTGATTATATCAACGAGGCTCTCACGAGACTTGTTAATCGAGATGTGAAATACCGCTTTGTAATTGACATCGAGAACTCTTTCAAGTAGCATGCTAATTCACATGCTCTCGTCTTTCTCTTAGTGTACATGAGCAATCACAAATGTATGTCATGTCAAATAAACCTGATGTAATGCTGGAGCGCATTTACAATACTAGTCAAAACCCTGCGCCGTTGGGGTCAAATAGTAAGTGTAAACATCCATAATTGAACAGCAAGGGGAAACAAGTATATTGTGACGATGAGGTCGCTCTATGAATATTGCACTGCGTCGATACGTTCCTGAATATTTCCTAGTTCTTTTGCAGTGTTCTCTGACAAATAGTAGCATGCTAGTCTGTCTGCAGTGCCTAAATTCAGCAGTTGTGCCTTTTACATGCAACAGTTTGAGTTGAATACGCTCCTGTCCGATACAAACAATTTACACAAATCCTACTGTAGAACTAAACCAAAATCATCCAGATTGATACCACTATATTTCTGTATGTGTTGGAAATTAAATGAACATGGGAAATTGGACATCCCGATATTTAGACATCCATCTATCCCTAACTACCCATTAGCTGAAGCCTGAAGGCGTCAAAGAAAGGGAAAGGGGGATTGACGCATGCGCTGATGCTTCGGCTTCGGCCATCACCGAGCGATGAACTCATGGCTGGCAAGAAGCCCCGTAGCTCGCCAGGTCGGCGACGTCACTCCTGTCGGCGCCTTCTCCACTCCAATTCTATATTATAAAAAGGCTCACTCGCCGTCGGCCGCTGCCTCTACCTGCATCCCGGCGACGCCCGACAGCCTGCTTGCATCGAGGAGAGTTCGGGGACCGGCCGGTGCTGAAGGAATCGACGCGGGGGTGAGTCTTTTTTCCACCACTCCCCTGTACTGCCCGCCTCAATTCCTCTGCTTCTGTTAGAGCCGATTCTTTTGATTCACTGACTGGAATGAATTCATTCTCCAGTTCAGTTCAAATGGCTGCTGAATCAGAGAACGGCAACTGCAATGCTTGGGCAGCCAGAGATCCTTCTGGAGTTCTCTCACCATACAGCTTTAACCGCAGGTGAACTTCCCCTCTCTTGATTTGGTGAAAAGTTGCATCATTTTCAGCACTCTGAAGTCTGAATACTGTCTTCTTGCTACGCTAGACTATTTCTTTGGGATATCTATCAATCTATTCTAATCTATGCCTTTCTATGTACGCTATGTTTGGTGTTCAGTGTCTTTCATAGCTGTTTTCAAATAGGCATGTCTAGTGTGGACCAAGTAGTGCAGCTATATCTGCTCGTGGTCTGTCAAACTAAATCATGAAATTGATGCTTACAGTGGGGCATTGGATGAACATTTTAGGTCTGATGGGATTCAGAATTTTAGTGCTAATAGCAACATGCTTGTCTTTTTATTTTCCAGCTAGCTTGTTGGTTTCATTTTCATAACGTCTTCTTATGAGAGCTAATATGCGTGTAATAATTTTCAGAGCAGTGCAGAGCAGCGATGTTGCGCTGAAGATCATATACTGTGGAGTCTGTTATGCTGACGTTGGATGGACACGGAACATGCTCAATGATTCAAAATATCCTTTAGTTCCTGGGTGAGAGTTTTCAGATCAATACGTTGAATCCCTCTGAAGAAACAAAACATCATAATCAAAACGTCATTTTTCTAAATGGTATTATTTTGTGCAGGCATGAGATAGCAGGAGTTGTAACTCAGGTTGGTGCAGATGTCAAAGGATTTAAAGTGGGTGACCATGTAGGTGTTGGAACATATGTGAACTCATGCCGAGATTGTGAAAACTGCAATAGCTCTTTAGAGAACCACTGCCCAGAAGCAGTTTATACTTTCAATGGCATTGATACAGATGGAACTGTCACAATGGGAGGTTACTCCACTCACACTGTAGTCCATGAAAGGTATGGCAGTACTATTTTAATTGGCTCTTCAAACAAGATTTTTTTTATATTGTTAAAAGCTAGTTTTAGGGATGAAAACAGGTTCCATTGTGTTTTGTTCCACTTCAATTCATTTGCCAATTTGATCACGCTGTGTTATATTGAAGATGCCACGTAGTTTCTTATGAGAGGGTAAAATTTGGGTCATTGTTGTCCATCAATTTTCATCATAATCAATACATGACGAAAGAATAATATAGGTCCATATATGTCATTATTGACACCATGATGCTGGTTCAATACAACTTCTCAGATAAGAAATCACATAATCACATTTTCTGTTGATTAATGTGAACTTTAGGTATTGCTTTCAAATACCCGATGGCTACCCTTTGGCAAAGGCAGCACCTCTTCTGTGTGCTGGAATAACCGTGTATACTCCAATGATGCGACACAACATGAACCAACCTGGAAAGTCACTTGGGGTCATTGGACTTGGTGGTCTGGGTCACATGGCTGTGAAATTTGGTAAAGCTTTTGGTCTCAAGGTCACAGTTTTCAGTACAAGTGAATCAAAGAGACATGAAGCCATCAACCTCCTTGGGGCAGATAATTTTGTTATATCATCAGACACACAGCAGATGGAGGTACTGCCCCGGACAATGCATAATCTCAACGGTACCTAGGCACCACGTACTTCATCTGTTACAAAATATGAATGTTTATTTCTTTCCTAAGTAAAAGAAAACTCTATCGTTAACCTAGTTTATAGAAAAATGCAATAGTATCTACAAGAGCAAATTTATTCAGTTGAATCTACTGTTGAATGTGTCTTGATATTGCATTTATTTTGTATTGTAGATGTTAATATATTTTTCTATAAACTTGATCAAAGCTAGATTATGATGAAACTAAGACATCATACATTTTGAAAGGGAGGGAATATACCACGTTTGCCTTCTTGACAATATGACACATGACACCATCTTTTGGTGGGGTTCTTTTTGTTTCTTTATTTTATTAGAGTTCTAGGCAGCCAGTTCTGTATATGACAGTGGATACTTTTCTATGCTGAGAATAAAGATATGTTGCTGAGTTATGTTTGTTCTGCTTAACCTGAAAACTGATCGTGAATATATGATCTCTTGCTTTTGCAGCCCCTGAAAAACTCCCTGCACTTCATAGTTGACACCGCTTCTGGTGACCATCCTTTCGAACCATATCTCTCTCTCCTTAAGGTTGGTGGTGTGATGGCAATAGTGTGCTTTCCAAGTGAGATAAAAATACATCCTGCAAGCCTTAATCTTGGTAATTCCTGTTCTGACCCTGTGTACTAAAAAGAAGCGTGGTATTAAAAGCTAAATTATTCAGATAACCTGAACTGTTTTTTTAGGTGCGCGGACCTTGTCTGGTAGTCTTGTTGGAGGTACAAAAGACATCCAAGAAATGATTAACTTCTGTGCAGCGAACAAAATCTATCCAGAGATTGAGATCATTAAGATAGATTATATCAATGAGGCTCTCACGAGGCTTGTTAATCGAGATGTGAAATACCGATTTGTAATCGACATCGAGAACTCCTTCAAGTAGCATGCTGGTTTACATGCTCTTAGTCTTTCTGTTTATATACTAGAGCAAATACACATGTCAAATAAACTTGATGTAATGCTGCAGCGCATTTACGATGCTAGTTAAAACCCTGTGATGGGCGTCAAATATCAAATGTAAACATCCATAATTGGGCATAGGAAATTGGAACTGTCCTTTGTATTAGTGCAACATATCCCCTGAATAAAAACTGTTTTGAGGTCATCATGTCCAACGAATTAGCACCACAATTATACTTGATCTGTGGTAACAAAAAATTTCCAATAACATGTCATACACATGATCAAATTGGAATGTATTTATTTTGTTTAGCATCTTGTCAATTGAAAACTATGTTAAAAAGAGCAAATAGCAACTGATGGACCAAACCAATTTCATAGCATATCACTGAATTGTGTCAAATTGATTACATAGCTCAGTGTGACAACAGAGACTGAGATGACCCAATGCCCCTCAATAGAGTATGGAAAAAATGGTATTGCTTCTGAATTGTAATGACTGAACATATATCCACTTGAGAGCGTATTACTGAATGCATAGAGAAAATATCGGTAGCACTATGACTAAAAAGACAATGTGTGCACCTGTAAATGAAAATCTCAGAGAAATCAGGGGGAGCTGCAGCGAGCGGCGCGAGATGGGCTGGGCTGGGGCACGCCATTGGAGACACCTCCACTTGGGCCGGCTGCTGGGCTTATTGGGCCTATTTTCGTTCCCTCTCCTTTTTTTCCCCTGTGCCTAGTAGCTGCCGCTCTCGTCGCTGCAGACGCCGGACGCCGCCGCCGCTCCATGGGCTGGGCGCCCGGCCGGCCGGAAGGGAGGCAGACTTGGGGGTACTAGTGGTAGTGGTGCTACTGGCGGTTGTGCCGCACCTTGACCCATGGGGCGCTCCACCTGTTCCCATTAGCCGAAGCCTGAAGGCGTCAAAGAAAGGGAAAGGGGGAGTGACGCATGCGCTGATGGTTCGGCCAGGCCATGAATTCTCAATTCAAAGCGATGAATTCATGGCTGGCGAAAGCACCGTAAGCCAGGTCCTCGACGTCACTGCTGCCGGCATCCTCTCCAATCCAATCCATCCAGCGATCAGCGGAAGGAATCGATCTTCTTGCATACTCCTAGTATAAAACGCTCACTCGCCGGCGGCCGCTACCTCTACCTGCATCCCGGCAACACCCGACCGACTGCCTGCTTGCCGGGCTTGCAACGAGGTGAGTCTTTTTCCTTCCCCTCGCCAAGTTTATTAGCATAAGCTATCTGGAATTTCCTCTGCTTCTGTTAGAGCCGAGTCTTTCGGTTTACTGACTTGGCACGAATCCATTCTGCAGATCAGTTCAAATGGCTGCTGAATCAGAGAACGGCAACTGCAAGGCTTGGGCAGCCAGAGATCCTTCTGGAGTTCTCTCACCGTACAGCTTTAACCGCAGGTGGCTTCCCACCTCCTGATTTGGTGAAAAGTTGCATCATTTTTATCACTCTGACTCTCTGAGTACTGTCTTCTTGCTATGCTAGACTATTTCTTTGGGATATCTATTGTTTCCATGCCTTCTTATGTACGTTATGTTTGGTTTCCAGTATGTTCCATACCTGTTTTCAAATGAGCATGTCTAGTGTGGAGCATGTAGTGCAGATATTCTTGCTTGCTGTCTGTCAGACTAAATCATGACTGATGCTTACTATGGGGTATTGGGTGAACAATTTAGGTCTGATGGGATTGCAGAATTTTGGGCAGGATCTGCCTTTTATTAAAAAAAATAGGGGAAGCAGCCTAAGCCAACAACTAATACAAATTAATTGCAGAAATTTGAGCTCAAATAACAGCGTGCTTGTCTTTGTTTAGCTACCTTATTGGTTCATTTTGATAACGTCTTCTTATGAGAGCTATTGTGTGTATCATAATTTTCAGAGCAGTGCAAAGCAACGATGTTGCGCTGAAAATCATATACTGTGGAGTCTGTTATGCTGACGTTGTCTGGACACAAAACAAGCACCATGATTCAAAATATCCCGTGGTTCCTGGGTGAGTGTTTTCAGATCAATACATTGAATCCATCAGAAGAAACAAACCATCATAATCAAAACGTCATATTTGTCAATGGTATTAATTTGTGCAGGCATGAGATAGCAGGAGTTGTAACTCAGGTTGGTGCAGATGTCAAAGGATTCAAAGTGGGTGACCATGTAGGTGTTGGAACATATGTGAACTCATGCCGAGATTGTGAGAACTGCAATAGCTCTCTAGAGAACCACTGTCCAAAAGGAGTTTTTACTTTCAATGGCATTGATACAGATGGAACTGTCACAAAGGGGGGTTACTCCACTCACATTGTAGTCCATGAAAGGTATGGCAGTACCA
>JAKNSH010029472.1:0-13497 GCA_027790015.1 Cymbopogon flexuosus
GTGCTTTGGAGTAGGGTACCCTCCAATTTGTATGGTTTTTCTGGCCCGGTTTCCAGTCAAAAAACTGGGCTGGCGCTTGCCTTTTCTTTTCTTCGTCTAATAGAAATCCCGGCAAAGCTTTTGCCGGCCTTTCGAAAAAAAAGTACTGTACTGTGTACTGTCAAAAGTCTCAACAGCTCGGTTACTTGTTGCTTAACACGCTCAATGTCACTGGTACAGCCAGTGGTACTGCCGTACTGCGTAGCAACTGGCCAGCTCTGTGTGCACTCGGAGCCCGGGAACGGGCAACTGGCCAGCTCGCTGATGCCGATAGCATCGTGTCGTGCAGAGCAGAGCAGAGCGAGCTGAACGGCACTGAAGTTGGTGTGCGCGGCAGCACAGCACAGCGCATGCGCTGCCATCAACCGCAGCTAGCAGGCCGTGGTGATGGGCGATCGCCATCGCCATTCACAGCTGAGCTGCGGTGCCTTTTCGCAACTGCCACATGACAAGCTCGCGCAGCGCAGCTAGCTAGGGACGCGACCACCAAGTCACCAACCCTACAAGAGCTGAGCAGAGCTGAGCTGCACCGCCGGTCCCTCTCCTCCCCCCTGCCGTCCGTGCACCACCAGGACTTACCGGATTACCAGGGATTCCTCTCTCTCTCCCTCAGATCTTCTCTCTTGTCGCCATCGCTATCCTTCCCCCCGTGGTCCGTCTCTCTCACTGACCCTGCAGCTCAAGAAAGGGCTACGCGGTGGCCGAAAAGAAACCGAGGCTCTGAGAGAGAGAGATCAAGTGGTGGCTGGCGGCTCAAGAAACAAACCAGAGGGAGGAGTGCACACAACTACACAAGCCTGATTGGGCATCGAATAGCCGAGAGCGCAACCAGCTGCTGTACTATCTGCATTCTTTGTTTTTGTTTTCCCCTCCCTTTGGATTCCCTGACTCGCATGGTATCTGGTCAGAAAGGCACAGACTTTAGTGTGCCTCTTGCTGTTGTTGTAACGCCCCTGTCTCTCTCTCTGCTGCTCCTGCGGAAGAAGGGCGCGAGCGCCGAGGGAGGCGGGAGGGGAGGATAGAGAGACGGAGGCGGGGAGGAGGAGTGATGAAGTCAATGCCGCCGCCATTGCCGCTCCTCGGCTCCTCCTCCGCCTTCGTCGTCTTGCTGCTCCTGCTGTGTGGCTCGTTGGCGGCCAATGGGAGGGCCACACCGCAGTCGTCTCCGGCGTGGACATCGGCGGCGGCTCAGCCCGTGGCCTCCGCGGACCCCGGCGTGCTTCCCGCGGCCGCGGCTCCTCCTCCTCTAGGTAGGCTGGAATGCTGCATCAAACAAAACCTTGCTCTTCTCTTTTTGCGGTGTGTCGTGCCGCAAAATTTACGCCTTTTGGCTGGGAATTTGCTCTTGTTTTTTTTTGAAACATTTTGTACTGATTTGATGGGCAAACCATGTCATCGGGGAAAAGTTCATTGGGATCCCGAGTCTTTTACAAGTTCAGCAGAAAACGTGGCTTATTTGCTTTCCGTTCACTAAATTGTGAGGGAATCTATTGGAGTTTCATTTGCTTCTTAAATTTTATTATTATTCCTAATGGAATGGGAAAACCATTTGGATTTTAGGATCCTATCACCTCTCTAGAAGGAAACAGTTGACTGCCGTCATGGAGCATTTAACTCAATGGCAGAAAATATTTGTTCTTTCTTTTGGAGTTTAAGGGACCGTGCCATCTTTGAAGCTCCTCCAATTTTACCCAGTTCAGATTAGTTTCCAAGCATTCATCTTTCTGCGACGCCCGAATGAATCTTGCAGTGTTCATCATTTTGCTTTTGTGATGTGTTGCAGGTGTGACTGTGGTGGAGAGGCACCACCACCTCCGCGGAGAGCTCATCGCTGCCATTGTCCTCTCATCCGTCGCCAGCGTCGTGATCACCATTGCCGCACTGTATGCTTTCTTGCTGTGGCGTCGATCACGGCGAGCCCTGCTGGATTCCAAGGACACCCGGAGCATAGGTCTTGGCCTGACTGGTTCTTGTTTCCCTTGGTTGACTTGCTGTGCTGCCCATGTGGTCATGTGAGTCATACACTCATACCTAGCCTCTAACGATCTGACCTACTCACTTGCGTTGGTTCAGATACCGCAAGGATTGCTTTTGTGCCAATGTTGAACAGCTTCAACTCGTACAAGACTACCAAGAAGAGTGCTGCGACCATGATGGATTACACATCTTTGGAGGCAGCAACTGAAAAATTCAGTGAGAGCAATGTCCTTGGAGTTGGTGGGTTTGGGTCTGTGTACAAAGCCAATTTTGATGGGAGGTTTGCTGCTGCGGTGAAGAGATTGGATGGTGGGGCTGGGGCACATGACTGCGAGAAGGAATTCGAGGTGATATAATCAGCTATGCCATTTTTTGTTGTGTTCAGATTGTTATTATTAATTAAACAGTGTTCTTAAAAAAGAATTTATGATTGATTGAATCGGCAGAATGAGCTAGATTTTCTCGGGAGGATTCAGCATCCGAACATTGTGTCCCTTGTGGGCTTCTGTATTCATGAGGAGAGCCGTTTCATTGTTTATGAGCTGATGGAGAATGGGTCATTGGACTCACAACTTCATGGTATCGATTGTTTCTATGGCGTTTTGTTGTTTCCTTAAGTTTATTATTAAGCTGTGATCTTTAATAAAATTAGAGATTATAGAAGCTTCGGTATAATCCACATGTTTTTGTATCCAGGGCCATCACATGGATCAGCTCTGAGCTGGCATATTCGGATGAAGATTGCTCTTGACACAGCAAGGTTCACTTTTTGCACCTTCTCTTAGTATGGTTAACTATGTTGTCTGCTTATGACTATATTTTATAATATGCATCTGTATCTAAACAAACCAGGGGATTAGAGTACCTGCATGAGCACTGCAACCCACCAGTTATCCATAGGGATCTGAAGTCATCGAACATACTTTTAGATTCAGACTTCAGTGCTAAGGTATGCCTTTGTATTTTCATTCTAGTCAATTTACTATTGCCAATATGATCACAACTCATATGAGTATATGACCTAAATACGAAATAAAGGGCCAGTGTATGAATTCTTTCTTATTCGGCAGATTTCAGATTTTGGCCTTGCGGTGATTAGTGGGAATCACAGCAAAGGGAATTTAAAGCTTTCTGGGACTATGGGCTATGTGGCCCCTGAGTACTTATTGGATGGTACATGGTGCCCCTTTTTCCCCCTCTCATCGTGTCACATTTGTAATCTTGTTCGTACAAGTGTAGAGTACTAATTTCATCACAACTATGGTACTTGACTCTAATCATGTGCAACTGCATTGAATTCAGGGAAGTTGACTGAGAAAAGCGATGTATATGCGTTTGGGGTGGTACTTCTAGAACTCCTACTGGGAAGGAAACCTGTTGAGAAGACGGCACAATCTCAGTGCCAATCAATTGTTACATGGGTAATGACATTTGGCATCTTGAATTATTAGAATATAGTGTCCAATTAAATAGTAGATTATTTTCCCCTTCAACATGCAAGAAATGAGGCAGATAAATTGGCCTATTGACTTCTGACATGTTGCCATACTTGGACTCGATGCAGGCCATGCCGCAGCTAACTGATAGGTCCAAACTCCCTAACATAATTGACCCCATGATCAAGAACACAATGGATCTGAAACACTTATACCAAGTAAGCATTTTAAAGCCATTGCAGTACCGTATGTTTCATGTAGTTAGCTTTTTAACTGATCAGACGGAGTGCATTTCTTCTAGGTTGCTGCAGTGGCTGTGCTCTGTGTGCAACCAGAGCCAAGTTACAGACCACTGATCACCGATGTACTCCATTCGCTGGTACCCCTAGTGCCCATGGAGCTTGGAGGAACGCTGAGGATCAGCCCAGAATCACCCTATGCTACGCACAAGCAATCTCCCATTTGAGATAAATGAAACATGGACATGATTGGAACTGAGGATTCAGTAAGGCTTGTCCAAATGGTTCAAAAATCAAAAACCCCCAGATAACTTATGAAGTTGGGCCCGGGTTATTGTTCCTTGCATGCATTGCCTTCCATGGTGTTTGTCTGAGTGCCAATCTGAGGTGCTGCTGCATGTCGAGCTGTGTGGGCACAGTTTTTTTGGGTTTGTGGAGGAGGGCTATGTATTTCCGTGGCTGTACAAAGAAGTAAAATGAAGTCCTTCCACACCTTTTTTATGGATCTGTTAACTTCTGTATAGAATGAAGATTTTCCACACTGTAACTCATCAGTACTACATCAAGAGAATACATTATTTGCCCCCAGATCATGCCATGTATGGATGGTATCTATCTATAACTACTTCGTATGCTTGTGTAACTGCTTGAACTCAAGACCAAGGCTGATCAAGAGCTTTTACAAGAATGGATCATGACATAATTTGCTTGAGTCTGAAATTTTGCTAGTACTACGAAATTACTTGCTAGACATGCATTTTGTATTACTTGCAGAGCTGTTGCAGATCTGAGACCATGTAGGTTCATTGGTACTTTCTACTGTGTCTGGGTTATATTCTTATAGAGTGCAGTCTATCCAGGTGTTTTCCCCTAATTTCAGCTGGTGAATCAATATGTTTAGCATGATCGAATTCAATTATGAGACTATGACTTTGAACTAGCAATGCCAGGGAAAGCATTGAGAAAAAAGAGACCATGTGCATATTAGGTAGGAAACTGTACCATTTTCATATGGTTGAGTGATTATAGGCTGGAAGAAAGCGCCAGCCATGCAGCAGCAAAGTGCATGCAGCGCAGTGACCAAGTCGACAAAGTGCAGTGCGATGACAAGAGGCGACATGCGTTGCATTTGTCGCCTTGTCGGTTCAGAGATTAGCCAAAAATGCTCAGCTCAGCTCACAGGTTGTTGGGGACCTTACGTTTACGTCCATACCAACTTTAGCAGGTATGCCATGACTAAAGACTAATGCTGTGCTTGATTTGTTACACTACTGCATAATGGTGTGTCATCAGGTAGTTGGAGATCCTGTTCAGTGTTCATACTTGCTTGGAAATCAGCTTCTGGGTTAATCACTAGTGACGCCGACTGTTGAACAGCAACTCAGCACTGAGTCTGACGAGTCTTTATCTGTACTATCATTGCACCTGAAAGCCAACTTCAGTGGTTCATGCAATGCAAGAGCTCAGTAAGATCCTGCTCTTCATCACCATGAGTAATTTAATCTGCTTTTCTGTCTTTTCCACCTAACCTCCATATGGTTACAATGTGTTCAGAATGCAGTATATACTAGATTAGCATGGTTTGTCCCAAGCCAAAAGCTCTGATTTCGTGGCAGCATGTGTGTGTATATGGCTGTCTTTATGCACCTTTTTGGTAATGAACTCTTTGGTTATAAAAGGACAAGCTGAATTAAGAATGATCACAGGAGTACCCCCACCAGCACATCGCTTCCTACTATGTACCTTCCTAATCATTTTATAATATGACAAAAAGGTACCAATAGAAAATAGAGCTTAACTTATAGTTAGTGTTATATATATGGTCTAGTTTACGCATGTCCTTCATGTACTCTGATTGGTAATTTTTTTTTGGTTGTCTCCATGGTTTTCTGCTCTGTTTATTTTCACTTTTTTTTTTTTGCTTCAGCGGAAGAATCGCAGTGTTAATCTTATCAATGTTAACATCTTACTTTCACAGTTTCACGTCTCATGACCGGACCGCGAGCATCTTGGGGGCTGCTCTGACAGGGATCGCGTCTTCACGTGCATTTGCCAGTTTGACTTGCATAGATCACGGACGTGCTCGCAGCCGCACCTTTGCTTCCGTGGGCAGTACCGCAGCAGTTAAAGATTTAACTGCTCTGTCGCCACATGACGATGATCTCGCGATCAGCTCGTTTTTATCTGATCCGATCCGATCTGATTTGATGATGCATTAGCCCCTCACCTCTTATCTGAGGATTGCAAGCCTCAGTTTGTGTTTTCTGGAGTGTAAAAACAAACAGTATAAGTACAGGACTAGTCTAAGGCCTCCTTTGGTTCGCAGGTATACCGTAGGAAATTTGTAGGAATCAAAGAACAGGGGCTCCTTTGGCACATAGAAATTTAATAGAAAATTGTACAATATATAATTTTTACAAAATTCAGTTCATTTTTTATATAAGAAAAATGTAGAAAGCAGGAGGGGAAAATCACATTTTTCAAAGAAGGTATAGACACAATCGTCCAAACAAGACAAAGTAAATGTTTTGTGTCTTTTTCTTCTTTTCCAGTACCTGAAAAATTGTCTAAAAGCACTAATGGCACAATCGTGGCGCGTGATTATAACAGTACATTTAGTAGTGCCCTCACTATCATAATGATTAATTAACCTATTATTACCTTCAAGTACTCTTGTCCTCATCAGTACGTGCTTGACTTCTCCTCGTCCTTGTCCACGAGGACCACGACTCAGATTAATTAATTAATTTTCATTAATTAATTTTAATTAATTAATTAATTCGTGTTTACCAAGTTCCTCGCTGATGGGCTCAGTGCAGGTCAGGGCCTCTTTAGAGCATCCGCAAGCCTTCGTAGGCCCAAATTACTCCCGACTGATCTGAATTCGGCCCAGCATCCAGTTACAGTATTACACAGAGCCCAGAGTCCGGTACTCCGCGCTGTTCCCTTTTTTCTTTCCGCCGGCGAAAATCAACCGGAGTCGCCGCCGTCTCCGTTCTCGCCGTCGCCTCTGCCGCCGCCGCTCCGGCTGTCCACACCAGCGCCAGCCATGTCGGTGAGTGCCCTCCGGAGCCGCAGTCTCCACCCTCCTCTTCTCCTCGCTCCCCGTGCTCCGAAACCCTAGCCTTCCGACCTCACGGCCACGCCTGATTGAGCGGCCTCGCTCGGTTGCTTCCTGATTGCCTTCTCAGATCTTCGAGTACAACGGGAGCGCCGTGGTGGCGATGGTGGGGAAGAAATGCTTCGCGATCGCCAGCGACCGCCGCCTCGGCGTGCAGCTGCAGACGATCGCCACGGATTTTCAGAGGGTGTTCAAGATCCACGACAAGCTCTACATCGGCCTCTCCGGGCTCGCCACCGACGCCCAGACGCTGTGGGTCTTCCGGATCCTCGATTCGTTTTGGTTTGGGTGGCCCGAGGACGAGGGCCGTACATGGTTTAGGGTTTGGGTTTGATGGGTGGTGTTGTTGTTGTCTCTGTGCAGGTATCAGCGGCTGGTGTTCAGGCACAAGTTGTACCAGCTCAGGGAGGAGAGGGACATGAAGCCCGAGACCTTTGCCAGCCTTGTTTCAGCCATGCTCTATGAGAAAAGGTGAGAACGACCTACAATTTTTGATAAATTCAGTTATAGTCATGGTACAATTGTGATTACCTGTGTATGGAGGTAAATCTCATGCCGAATGATGGATAACATGACAATGCGAACTGTGAAGTACTGATATCATTATCACCACTCCACATCAAGAAATTGAGACCATTGAGCTTTTGGGAGGCCAGTAATTAAATGCTTCTATGTGCTCTGCTGGCTGATATAATAAGCTTTGTTATTTACTTCTCAGTTATCTTTAGCCTTTAGGAAGTGTGCTGCGTCGAGTATTTGTGTGGATTCAGGCCACTGTTTGTCACTTGACATATCCTTTTTCGACTTTGGAGACCTCTGACGGAATTCGTGATATGTAGGTTTGGGCCATATTTCTGCCAACCAGTTGTTGCTGGCCTAGGAGAAAACGATGAACCATTTATATGTACCATGGACTGCATTGGTGCCAAGTATGTATCAACTAATCTTCAGTTTATATTTCTGGACTCTTTACTCGCTGCTGTTACTTTCTTGTCTGAAATTTCTTTTTAAAAAATAGGCGACCTAAGGAGGAACTAGGTGATTCTTGATTTTGCATTAAGAAGAAAAAAACACCTGGTTCAAATTGTACTGGACGCAAACCTTAGATTGTGTTTTATGCCCACACCTCCATCATCCAACTGAGATAGGCTCAGTTTCTTAAATTTCCTGATTGATCCGAACTACTGTACATTTTGTTAATGTATACACCTCCACACACTGAGGTAAGCTCAGTTGGTGCATATTTCAGATTGGTCTGAAGTACGGCACAATATGTTTTTGTTATTGTACTGCCAGTATCACATCTTTTGCACACATGTTTGAGTAAATAATGTCTATTCTTTTGACTTAACCAAAATGCTATGGGTTTCATAGATCCGAAATTAGGTTTTTAAAAGCATTGCAAACACACTGTTTTGCCAGGAACCCCTCAAAGATGTATTATTTATTATAATATGTGAAACAAAGCCTGATTTATGTTCCCAACTGATACCCTGTGCAATGTTTAGCCTGTTCATATTTGTTCTTTTAGATCTTATATGTGACTTACTGTTCTGTCCTCTTTCTAATTAGTAATCTTATCAAAATATTTCCTTTGTGCAGGGAACTAGCAAAAGATTTTGTGGTCTCTGGTACTGCTTCAGAGTCACTTTATGGTGCTTGTGAATCCATGTATAAGCCAAACATGGTTAGTTTCTTTACACGAGAACTCTGCAGAAATTCTTTTAACTGTCAATTCCATCTAGTTTGCTTATCTTTTATGTAGTCTCATAGGCAATCTTGTTCTTTCATGGATTTAACTATTGCTTTTTGGAAGACATTTACAAATCTTATTAATTGGATTATTTCAAACTTGTATCAACCCTAAGATACCAGTTACCATCATTGAACCTGCACCAGCAGGGTTTTTGCTTTGCATATATGGTGATCACGTTCCACAACTTTTGCTTCACCCTCTAAATATTTTCTTTTTTATATTATAGCCAGCTAATTCGATAAAGATTTGCTTTCTGTGTACTAATATATGCCTATACTGCTGTGTATCTCTAGTTGTATGGCGAGAATAACTCTTTGACTGTAAGCTGATAGTTACTGCATTAATTTTGTTTATGAAGGAGCCTGAAGAACTGTTCGAGACAGTCTCACAAGCATTGCAGGCATCTGTTGATCGCGACTGCCTCAGTGGCTGGGGAGGTTATGTTCTTATTGTGTAAGTAACCCACATCTTTCAGATAATTACAATAAAAATAAATGCTCGTCAAGTCAACTCTGCTGAGTGACAAGAGCCGTGTAGTTAGCCAATTGGATTCCCAGTGCTAAAAATCAAACCTATGAAAATGCTAATTGAATACAAAAAACAGCTATGTTTTACTGCTCCTGGGAATTAGAATTTGGATGAAGATGAATATGCCTACTCACCGTGGTTTTATTAGGTCTTGTTTTTATTAATAAGAGACTTCTTTTTCCTGGATGCAGGACACCCACTGAAGTGCAGGAGAGAGTGCTGAAGGGAAGGATGGACTGAGTGCTGCCATGTACTAGTTATTTTAGGAGATTGTTTCTTCACTCGGCCTGCCCTGTCCTACCCTGTACTACGGCGTGCAGAATTCAGAAAACCTGTGCACTACATTTACTTCTCAATGAACATTGATTCTAGTAGTAGTTGCTTTCATCTTTCTATGCTGTTTCTGCCCCCAGCATTTTAAAACTGCACGACTTGTGGCACTTCAGTTAATGGTATAATCGACATACATGTTTGACCCGTTAACTGGGACATCCGTGCCGCACGGGTTTTGTCTTGGAATGACAGTTTCACCTCATTTCTTAACCAATTGTTGACATGGATCCCAAGTCTGCACGCCAATCAGGTGGCACCATGTCCTAATCCATGGTGCCCATCACTCTGCTCTTGCTCAACTCTTGACGTAGGCATTGGAAAGTTTAAAGAAATCGCCCACACGAACGGCAATCTTTGTTGCATCATCCTGCAGATACATTCCTGCCCTCTGGAAGCAAACTACGGCAGGAAGCTGGAGACAAGTAACCATTATATGCTTAGATAATGTGCAGTATGTCTCTATCGCATTACACAATCATGCTCATCTCATTCCTTGTGACTTCTCACAAATACAAGATGGTCGGGACCTTACCGTGGCGACATCCAAATTCTTCGCGTTGCTTTGCGCTGCATGCACGTGCTGTAGTACCTTATGGAGGCAGAGGTTGACAAGGCGAGAGGAGGGATCGGGCTAAACGGCGGCGGCCACGGTCACCGTGGTCACCACCGTGGCGTCAGCGCCGTCGCACCGGTTGAGCTCAACCTCCTGGCCGGGATGGTCGGCACAGGCGGCGCGCGACAGAACGCCGTGCGCGCCTCGCACGTGGTCGTCGTGCCGCCGGACGTGGCGCGGTCACCGGCGACGGTGGCGGTCGAGTCGGAGCCACCGCAGCTGTTCGCGTGCCACTACTGCCGGCGACAGTTCTACAGCTCGCAGGCGCTGGGCGGGCACCAGAACGCGCACAAGCGCGAGCGCACGCTCGCCAGGCACCGCGGCGACCCGGCGGCGCCACTCGGCGGGCTCGGCCACGACCACGACCACATGCACGCCGCCCATGGCGGCGGCGGGGCGCCGTTCGCCGTCGTCCACGGCGGCTTCGTGCAGACTGCACCAGCGCCGGCGCTGGAGTGGAATGACGCACGAAGTGGCCAGGCTCCCACGGTGGTCATGGTGGCCGCCGGCGAGCGGCTGTTCACTGGTGGTGGACACGTCGTTGACAGCCCGGGGCTTGATTTGACTCTGAAGCTGTGAGCCTGCCTGCCATACATATACAAAATTTTCTTGCTAGCTCAAAGCAGTGAGTATATACAGTGTGCCATTTGAATTTTCTTTCCACGCCGTCTGCATGCATTGAACATATATATAAGTTGGAGTTTGCTTGTAATGTTACCATCGTTGTAAAGTGTGCTCTGATCAGCGTCTCATCATCACAAGTTTGTTTTAGCTATATCTTTGGTCAGTTTTGTTAGCCTGCTAGTTCATATGCTTTCCTAAAATGGGCAACCGATCTGTTGGTGGTTTTCGGGGAAAACCTTGTCAAGATAAGTACCATGCAGTGCAATTTTGTGTTTATTTAATCTTATTTAAAGAGTCTGCTCTACTCAAATTATAAGTCATTTTAACTTTTTGAAGAGTCAAAGTATCAAGTTTGACCAAATTAATATAATAGAAATAACATTTATAATACCAAATAAGAGTCATTCAATTCTTTATTAGTTATATGTTCATCATATATACTTATTTGATGTTTCAAATCTTTGTATTTCTCTATATAATTTTGGTCAAACTTGAGAACTATTAAGAAAGTTGCAATGTCTTACAAAATGGGACGGAAGGAGTATATATGTGATGGAATTCGAGGGTGTGACGCACTTTGATTTTAGATGATAAGAGCACAAAAAATGGTCTTGAGATCGAAAGCGATGCGTGCACAAATATGTAAAAAATCAAATGTAGTAAGAGTAACTCCAGTCCAGTAAGGTCTCTATTCTAATTTTACGGACCCGAGTGAAAAAAATTCACTCTAATGGGGCTTTTATTTGAGCTCCTATTTTAGAAGGACTCACAAATTTTAGTTCCAGGCCACCAGAAACAGGAGAACCCTATTTGAGAGGAGTACTGATAGGGTTTTGGACTGGAGTTGAAAGCAAATTTAGGTCCTTAACTTTTTCAGGTTAGCATGCATATAGAAAAAAAAAATAGGGGCCCAATTTATATGCTGGGCTCTGAGGGTTCCCTTGAGATTTATATATTCATTTTATTTATCGTTTAGTAGATCAGTACACACATGCATGCGGGCGTGCACAAAGCAGCTAGGTCTTGCTTTTGTCATGGCTAGTTACCTGATGGAAGTGATGAGATCATGAACAGAATAGAAGTGGTCTCCTTGATTGACATATATTTCTGTCCCGGCAGTTATATAACTTACACTTGGATTAAGATCATCTCCTCACTCTTCCATGCTTGCAAGAAACAACTCTTTGAACGACGGCGGCGCAGAGAGCAATATATATATTAAAAAAAATGGGCACGTAGCCATTTGGGATCCTGGAATCATCATGGTAGATCTTGGCTTGACGTTCGTTTGAGCGACGCAATTCTATGTTAGCTTATCGGATCAGATCAAAGGTGACGCAGATGTATTTGTTCCAGAGACAAAGACCATGCATGCCTCGCAGTCGCAGGAAATGCTTTTTATTTGTACACGTTCACGGGAAATGCTTTTTACTTTGTCGTACGTGGATTAGTCCAGATTTTTATTTGTATAAATTATGAGTGCAATTTGTCAACCGCAATATCTCTGTGTGCTCTGTTACGTTGTCTGATTGCAATTGTTTTTTACAGTAGGTGGCAAAGAGTATATATACAGTTTGGTTGTATTTTGCGAGACGAACGTTTTGAGCCTAATTAGTCAATGTTTGCAGTGTATTTCCCTAACTTTGCACATCTAAAGTTAGAGAACTAAACAAGGCCCTAGTCATGTTTGCTACAGTTTTCATGATGAAGAAGCTGGTAACTGATGCCATGGTACAGTTTTTTTCTTCTCTCATAACAAAACAGCAACCATCTAGCGAAAAGCTAACCTCGATGTGTATAGCAGACCAATACACACGTCCAATCCTGTTGGGAAATGTTGCCGCTGTCGAGGCCCTCGATCTCCTTTGCAATAGGCATAGCATTCCATCTGAACATTAGTTTGAAACAAATGCATATGCAGAATAGGGGGTTCCGCGGCATCTGAACTGAAGGCGGCCTACGTAACTGGTGCATGTGTTGGGCTAGACGGTGCTGAAACAATAACTAGCTGGCGCCGATTTGGGCCTTGTTTTTGTTTAGTTCCCCAATTCCTCATCCTAAATTCACTGTGCAAAAAGAAGATTTCCCATCACATCAAAATGTCGGCAAATGCATGGAGTACTAAATGTAGATGAAATCAAAAACTAATTGCACAGTTTTGTTGTACTTTGCGAGACGAACATTTTAAGCCTAGTTAGTCAAAGTTTGGACAATTTTTACCAAATACAAACAAAATGCTACAGGAATTCTGATACAGTGTTTTTCACCCCTATTCAGCGAACTAAACAAGGCCGTAGTTTTGTTTGGACCAGACATAAGAATTCAGGAACAACCATATTGTTACCAGCTTATACTGTACTAGTGTTAAGGCATCAAAAGCAAAACAGAGTTCTTACATACAGTTGCTTTTACCATTGACAACAGAAGTGCATCAGATACAATGAAGAATTGGAAATGCATCGATGCTATGATCTTGAATTAATAAAATTCTTTCCTCAAATAAATAAATATAACAAGAGAATGAGTTGCCATTTTTGTGAGACGTTTGGAGTTGAATTTCATTTCAACAAAGGACTCTGTCTGTCCTGTAAACAAGTTGGCTACCGTTGGTCAATTTTGTGGGTTGTCATTTGGTTTGGGACCACACAACAGAATTCAGAACTCAGAAACAGCTATGACACGCTATAAATTATCTGCAACAAATTTTTGCATGAATCAAGTATGATGCGAAACACTGACCTGCTCAATTAGAGTAGCTAGCGATCTCAATACAAATACAAGTCACTTAGGTGAACTGAACATAACAAATATAATATCTTGAGTGTCTTCAG
>JAKNSH010029572.1:0-14074 GCA_027790015.1 Cymbopogon flexuosus
GTTATAAGTCTCGATTCACACAATTCAACAACGGACGGGTCCTAGGGCATCAACAGACGGAAACACTACTGAGGGACTCCTTTCCCAAAGCAAGTTACCCGTCCGGACTCGATTTATTAACATATCTCGTTATCTGCCATCAGGCCGAAAGATAAATTGTAAACCTACATCTCGCGAATGATGAAACCATCACTCGACTTCTACCGAAATCTAAGCATGGCTAAGCATAGCTAAGCACGTAATTAAAATCGTTAACTAAGTTTACCAAGGATAATGGTTCAGGAATCAAGGATAGTAATGCAATAATTAGGTAACTATACTCCCCTAGAACTTATAGCAGCATTTCATAATCAATTTGATAAAACTTTTCGAAATCCAAGGATTGGGTTAAAACCGGGGCTTGCCTTGATTTGCAGAGTAGACGATTTCTTCGGTGGCACCAAGGGTATCAAGACCCCCTTCGACCGGAAACACTTCTTCAGGCGGAAACTCAACCTTCACCTCTGTATTTTCGTCCTCTACACGTGATAATGATGCATGCTTAATGAAATGCTCATGATGACCTTATATAATGCAATAATGAAAAGAAATACTCATTTAAGAATTTGAATACAACTTTTCCTCACGGTAAAGTTGTAATCCAACAATCCTAAAATAACACCAATATAATTAAACTTATTTTAGTCAATGCAAAAATCTTGATTCTCTAAATGTGATTTCATATAATGCATATGATGACATGGCATGTTTTAGTTGCTTAACACCAGAGGTGTTACAGCTAGTTGTGTAGCTTAGCTCTCGTGTTAGTGTTCTTGCTCATTAGAAATAGGTTAGCGACCTAGCCTTGTTGTTGTGCCTAGAGACTTTAGCCTCTTGCTAGAATTGTGTAGGTGGCTTGTATAGCTAGTCAAGCTAGTGCTAGAAAAGCTTCGCCTCCTTAAGTATTAACAAGTTGTTTTAGTGCTTTGCAAGAATTTTTTTTATAGGCTATTCACCCCCCTCTAGCCATTTTGGACCTTTCAAGCTCCCTCTGCCCCAATGGTCTATGAGATTCAGTAGTAGGACATGTTAATCATCCTTAATTACCACTGGCACTTAGTTAAATAGACCCTTGTCAAGCCCGATCAGAGGAGGTTTGGATGGTTAGCTAATGGTGTATCAAAGCTAGCATAATGTAGTGTCTCAATGCTTGCTTGTCTATTTAGCTTCTATGCTTGGCTCCAGCAAGTCAAACGGGTATGAGAAGGGTGGTTAGCTGGAAATGGGTCCATAACTCATTTCCGCGAAGCCAGACTTCCTCACACTCGCATGGTACAGCGGGTTCTTGACCTCACGACTAGGATGTCCGATAGAACAAAGAAGCGAAGGAGACAAGGTTTGCGGGTAGAGGTAGGGATACATGTATCCTACCCTTAATCCAGCACGGATATCAAATCATTCACTCATATCTGTCGATGGATTTTCCATATGTATGCCTACATATGCATCTAAAATTTCAAGCCAGGCCCATCACTGCCCCAGTTTCCATTTATATTTGATATAGACACTTGCATTGCAGGGCACAAACCTAAAACCCAACCCAAGAGTCAACGATGCGGCTCTGAGTCTTGGGTAGAAATTTTGGTAACCACTGTCTTATATAGAAAATGCGGAGGGTCTAACAGTTACTCAAAATATAGTCAAAGAATCTCGAGATTTACTGGTTCAGCCATTTGTAGTTGTTCATAGGGTAGTGTTTGTGTATGTGTATTCATAAGATAAGTGTACGTGGGCATCGATGTTGTACTATATAGTTCATTAAAAAAAATCACCACATATCCCAACTCCTATTTTTATTTACATGTCATATTAAGTCTGTTCTAAGTTAAATATTTTATGTTTGACTGTCAATTTAAAATCTATATATAACTTCGTGATGGGCCTATGGTCCAATGGTAAGACTGTTCAGTACGACGCTATCTGTCATGGTTTAAATTCTAGTGCTCACACCTTTTTATGGAATTTTTCAGGATTTACCGGCGCTACGCATTAAGTGGTAGGCAAATCGACAGCGAGACTCTTATGGTGACTTCGCGAGGACACTGCTAAATCGTGGCCGACCGCTAGGAGGAGTCTGAGCGGTCAGTTTCAGACACAGCTTCGGACTTTCCTTTTTTGGCAAAAAAAATTCCCGCAACTTTTCTTTTTTTTGAAAAGTTTTCTATTTTTAGCAAAAGAAAGAAAAAAAATCTGATCACATAACTTTCATTTCATAAGTTATAAGTATAACTTATAATCTAACTTACACATCACTTTACCTGATCTTTTAACATTTCTAAGTTACGCTCATGACTTAAACATTTAATTTATTATGTGAAAATACATAACTTTAACGTTTTAGAAAAGAAAAACCAAAAGTTACAAATCCAGAAGCATAACTTTTCATGTATAACTTGGACGTCTAACTTATAATCTTAACTTATACACATAACTTACGTGATCTTCAATGCTGCAAAATTACAATATAACTTATATATATAACTTTTGCGTATATCTTAGATACCAGAACATTAAAAAAGCTTATACATACACTGATAGAAAAAAAACTGAAAAAGTTTTTCAAAACGTATTCATGTAGGATCTAGTTTTATTCGTTTCATCGCGTAGAACACAACGATGCAAATGGAATTAAAAACGGATATACGGTTTACAAATTATAGCAGCTTAAAACAAATGTTTTTCTTTTTTAGCTGCGTCAGCGCTACGTCGTCGACCGCGCGGAAGCCGCCCAGCGGTCGACCATGAGATTGGAACTGCGACTTCGCGAACTTCAAGATGAGTCGGCTTGGTCCTTCGGAGGTACTCATTGGGGTAAACTTTGCGTACGTATATTCATAGGGCGAGTCTGAGTGCGTGTGTAGACATCGATACTGTACTGTGTATTTTAAAAAATCTATATAACTTCACAATATTTGGAATATATATTATGGCAATATTTTTATATTAAATCTGAAATATAAATCTTATTTCATTAGTCTATCTATATATACAATAAACTTCTAAATTAATAATTAAATATATGGGGATAGACTTTTTTTTTGAGGGGAGATATGAGGATAGACTTTTTTTAGGGGAGATATGGAGATACTATACTTAGTGATATGGAGATATACTTAGTATTACTTAGTAAAGGGAATAGAGGAAGTCCATAAAAGGTCCAAGGTCTTGTTTAGATTGCTAGAAATTTTAATCTCTCTTCATCGTATCACCATCACACTAATTTTTAGCCACTTGTATGGAGTATTAAATATAGGTAAAAACAAAAACTAATTACACAGTTTAGTTGGACACGAGACGAATCTTTTGAGCCTAATTAATCCATGATTGGACAATATTTATCAAATACAAACAAAAATACTACAGTGCCTATAATTCTAACTTTTCACTTTATCACCCCAATCTAAACGCGTCCCAAATTTCTATATTTGTTAAACCCTCGCGTTGCAGGACAAAGCCCAAAACCCCGTGGGTCAACGACACGGCTCTGGGCCCCGGGTGGAAATTTTTGTAACCACGGTCACGATTCGCGTGCTGGGGAAGTTGCCTGGAAGTCGCACGACGCGGCGTGGGCTGGAAGCAAGGAAATAAAAAAAAAAGAGAAAAACCCTCTGGTCCCGCTCGCCAGTGTCCCGGTCCAACTCCAGTCCCCCGCGCCTTTAAAGGAGCCTTTCCCCAGCGACGCGATCCCCCTCCTCACCTCCCCACACAAACCGCATCTCGCATCCATTGACCAGACGGCGGCGGCGCTCACCTCCTCCCCCACGGTTCTCCCCATCGGCCTGCTGGCTTCCCTTCGTTTTCCCCGTAAGCAGCCTCCTACGATCGATCTTGTTCTTCGTGTTCTGCGCCGATCTGTTAGGATTTAGGACTTTCTTGGCCGATTACGGTGGGATTGGTGTCGATCTTGGTGGGGTTCGGTGCAATCGCGGGGATTGTGGATCCGATTTGTCTGGGTTGATGGCTTTCTGGGGTCTGGGTTGAGGATTGGGGAATTAAATAGTTGATTTTGCGATTAGGGTTGGTGGATCGTCGATCAGATTGGTTTCGTCCAAGATCGGTCGATCGGGGGTTCTTGGTTCGGGTTGGGAATTAGGGTTGTTGGTTGGTTGTGTGTAGCGTTGACTTGTACCGTAGACTTGTATGATGCTTGATGTCGATTTGGGGATTGAATTAGAGGTTTGATTGATCGTTGACTTAGGGGCTTCTCTAGAATTTTGTTGATTTCCTCCCGGATAATATGGTGAATATATGAATATGCATCTGAAAGTTGGATTGGATTTAGATGGATTTGACGCATCTGTCTGCTGATGTGACAATTGTCCCCATTACTCTACATGGGACACTTGTGTGGATAGTTTGAGCTTTAGAATCAGCTGTCTACTACTGACATGTCTTTCTTGTTCGAATTCGAATATGCTTATAGGTTTGATGGAAGGTGTTAATCATGTCATCGCATACAAGATAATTCTTTGAAGCATCATGCCTGCATATTTTCAATATTCCATATGGTATCCTTCTGTATATTCACCTGTCCTGTGTTTTCTTTCAATGCAGGATACTGATCCTCGTCACTCATGTCTGCTGAACTCGCCGGAGGACACCCTTATTTCCTCTCGTGCTACTTCTGGTTCATATACTGCATAAAATTCCGAGATTTCACTTGATACAAGTGGAACACTAGGACTTTTGTGCTAATACTTCCTACCATGTGAATCAGTTGTAGCTGGTGAATTTGGCAAGACTCAAGTTCTCTCATCTGAGTTCAGAAAAAAACATCTGTTGGTTGATTGCTTGATCTCCTGCTTCCCTTGAGTCTTGCCAACCATAGTTCTCTCTGATCGTCAGTTGTGGTCTACGATCTCTTTCTGTGACTTGGCCAACTTCTCTCTTGGTCCTGTCAATCTCGCAACACCCCCGCCCCCTCCACTCTCTCTCAAAGACTTGTCTAGAGGTTGGACTGCCCTGCTCTCTGCTGGCACTGCAGCCTCCTGAAGTCTTTCGTTGCTGCATTCGGTGCTCACACTTTTGAAAGCTGCTCTCTTTCTGCTCTGCTTTGTTGATTTGTGCACTTGGATTCCCTTGTCCGTGCACTCAAGCTTCTCTCTTCCTGGGCAACTAGTGATCTCCTTGAAGCATTTCAGCTTTTGTCAAGAGGTCTTTGTATTGGTGTTGAAGGCAAGAGAGGCTTTTTAGGGTGATGGCGCAAACTAGCCTGCCTCCTGGTTTTCGTTTCCACCCAACTGATGTTGAGCTCGTTTCCTACTACTTGAAGAGGAAGATTATGGGAAAGAAACTTATTGTAGATGCTATATCTGAGGTTGATCTCTACAAGTTTCCTCCCTGGGATCTCCCTGGTAATTCATTTGAACATTAGCTTTCTAACTGATTGATATTAACTTATGCTTTTATACCTGTGCACTGATCCTCTTCTGTTGTGCAGATAAATCCTCCCTTCGAAGCAAAGATCTTGAATGGTTCTTCTTTTGTCCTCGCGACAAGAAGTATCCTAATGGGTCTAGGACAAACCGTGCCACACCAAATGGTTACTGGAAGACTAGTGGAAAGGATAGAATAATTACACTTAACTCTCGCACTGTTGGAATGAAGAAAACATTGATATTTCATGAAGGCAAGGCCCCTAAGGGTGACAGAACTGATTGGGTGATGTATGAATACAAAATGGAAGATGAGGATTTGGTTTCTGCTGGTTTCTCAAAGGTAATCTACTTGCCTCTTAATGTTTCCAGTTCATATTTTACATACAGTTTATCAGATGTTCATGTTGGATGTTCTACTGATTGTTGGATTGTGTGGGCAGTCAGGCAGTACTGATTCCTTTTGTTTTCTGGATGATTAATAACTAACAAAATTAGTTCTTATTGAAATATGGTGTCACTATTTAATTGCATGTCTAGCAGTGTCAAGTCATACTTTTATTATGTATTCAAGTTTTGTGAATGTCTTTTGGGTTGAATCTGTATTGTGGAATGAAGAGTGATGAAATGGCACAGAAAAGAAACATTAATTAATTAATATGAAGTATATCTGAGTTAAAGTTCCTTTTGATTAGCCATGTGCTGAATCTCCTTTGTCTTGTTGAACATCCAGGATGCTTATGTGCTCTGCAAAATTTTCAAGAAAAGTGGCCTTGGTCCAAGGATCGGCGAGCAATATGGGGCTCCATTTAATGAAGCCGAATGGGATATTGCAGAAGCTGAAACTTGTATGTTTCCTTTGATGACCTCTTCAGAAGTAGTGAACCCAACAGAGGGACCACTCTCCCAGCCTGCTGTCCCTTCTGCTGCTCTTCAGGAACCACCTCTACATAATTCATCTGCTACTTGTGCTGGAGAGGAATCATCAATTGATCATGCCACTGCAATTACTTGTGCTGAGGATGTAACCTTTGGCTATACTGTTGCTATCTCTGCTAGACCTGCTCAGATGTCAGGTGATGGTATGGTTTCTGTGAACAACATATCCAATGAGCCCAATGATATGTACAGTCCTCATGACTGTGATGGTTTTCTATTGGAGGAGCTGTCCAGATTTCTGAACGATTCTCCTGTGCATAACACTCCTTTTGGAGAGGTATAAATCAGGCTTTTCTTTCACTAGTTTCCTTGACCGCACATGGTTTTTATGCTTCTGCAAGATTAGAAATTCTTTTTATGTTTCTGCTTTAGATTAGAAATTCCTTTCAGATGCTCACTATTTATCTTTGATGTCCTTCACAGTGCTCTGGTCTTCCTCCGATGTCTGAAGCTGAGGCTTATGCTTTTGAAGTCAATTCTTCTGGCCTCTACAATGAATTATCAGGGCTTGTTGGGTTAGGTGGCGTGGATAACAACTTCAACACTAGCAATGTGGAAACTACAAATTACCTGCCACCTGACAGAGAACTGTCAGCTGATGATTACATGGAACTAAATGATCTCCTTGCTCCTGATCCAAGCTTCCCCAATGAATTTTCTGCTCAGGACAATCAATATATGCAGTATCCTCTTTCTGAGTACAATGGACATTATGATGTCCCTACTCTGTCAGGTCCTGTTGAACCAACAATGCCTAGCATTTTTGATGCATTTCCTCCTTCCAACGATGGTGTCCTCGCCACAGATGAGGCAGCAGACTACTTGGACCCTACCATGCAGTTCCCTTTCTTATGATTGGTCTCCAATTGTTGTGGAGGTACGGAAAGTTATGACTGCTCTCCTTTTTGTTTGTGTCCTTGAACATGCCTGGACTGCTTCGGTGTTGCAACTTGCAGATCTCTGTCGCTACAACAACTCTATCCACCTTGGATGTTGCGGACCTTAACAAGGTCATGCCTTGGGCTCATGAAATCGTCTGCTGCTCTTCTGAACCAAGCTGACCAGGGCTCATGAAGTCGTCTGCTGCTCTTCTGAACCAAGCCAACCTTGGCTGGTATTTCCTGGAAGCACGGTGCTTGGATCAATCTGCATCAACTACTGCATGCTCCCGACTGGTTGAGCTGACCGCCAATCTCGGCTCACTCTGCTGAGTATCAATCAATAAAGATTTGGCGTGTAAATCTTTGCTTATGTTATTACCTGTGTGTATTGCAACCTGCATTGTTATCATTTTAAGCAATTTGTCTTGTGTGTATTGAGCTTTGACAATATGCAAACCTTTATGATTGTCGTAATATGGATGTTTAATTAATACTTCATATTTGCCCTGTCCCAGTTCATTGGCTTTTGGATCATTGATGCTTTCTTGGCTCTTGCGTTGTTTTCTGTGTTATGCGGATTTCTGTTGTCCTCGTTATGTGTGGTTCATTGGCTTTCGGTTCGTCGGCTTTGCTCTTGCGTGCTATTCTGTGTACGGTTATACGGTACGCTATT
Organism: Cymbopogon flexuosus; assembly: GCA_027790015.1. Classification (NCBI taxonomy): domain Eukaryota; kingdom Viridiplantae; phylum Streptophyta; class Magnoliopsida; order Poales; family Poaceae; genus Cymbopogon; species Cymbopogon flexuosus. The sequence continues at coordinate 7,908 of JAKNSH010029572.1, forward strand.
TCTGTTCTTTATTAAAAGTGCGGCCGCGCAGGTTTTAATATTCTGGGAATCAGGAAGCTAGCAATATTGGACTGCCAAGTGCCAACCGCTTTCGAAATGAAATTGAGAGAAATTGACTATCTGACAGAATTTTTTTTTTTTCGAACGCTGGAGGAAACGTGGGCATAGTATGAGGAAACGTGTAAAACCACATTTGTAGATGTTTAGTTTAAGAAGTCCGATACCCTGCATGATTGTGCCCCATGTGAGGTAGGAATTGCTGATTCTGGTTCGGCCGCTGCTCTAGCATTGCCAAGGCCCCCTGCCGCATCCCGTTCTGGCCGTACTGTCGCCACATCTGCTGCTCCTGCGTCAGGAGTTGCTGCTTCGTCTGCAAGTCGGACATCTGAACATACGTCGGCGGAGGCACCAACGCCGACGCCGCGAAAGGATCCGCACCTACTGCGGCGCTGCTGCCTCCTCCTGGAGGCGCCGGCAAGGCGAGCATGGGCGCCCCCGGCGGCCGCAATGCCACACTGCTAGTGCTGCCGGAGAACGTCTGTGCGTTGCCGGCCACCGCCGCGTGGTTGTACATCCCGTCCAGCACCATCATACTGAGGCCGCCGCCGAGCTCGGCGCGCTGGTTCGCAAGCGCGCTCGCGGACTGGACCAGCTCCGTTTCCCAGTCCGCCGAAGCGCCCTGGAACACGTTGCCTTTCGGCGCTGAGCCGGCTATGCCGCCGTCGAACAGCGCCAGCGCCAGCTGCTGGCCGTGCTCGTCGCCGGACATGGCGTCCGCCTTTAGGTTCAAGAAGTCGGCCTCCTCCTCGACCGGATCGGCCACGACGAGCGGGGCCTCTGGCTCGACTTGCGCCTCAGCCGGCGGCTCCTCGGGCGCTGGAAGTGCCTTGGTGGCGTTCATATCGTCGTCGATTTCCTCTTCGACGGGGGCTGGCTCTGGGCTTGCCATCGGCTCCGGTTCCGCCGGCGGGAGCTGCGAGTCTGCGGCGGCGTGCCTGTCGCGGATGAACTCGTCCATGAGTTCCAGCTTCTTCTGCGTGACGACCTCCACCTCCGGGACGTCGGACTGGCGGCACACGCATACGACCTTGCACCACGCGTAGAAATTCTCGAGCTCCTCCAGCTGCTTGGCGAGACCGCAGAAGAGCGCGTGCACGCGCTCGCAGTCCGCGGTGTCCATCTCCGCGAACTGCTCGATGAGCGTGGCCATCACCTCCGTGAGCTCGCAGTAGAGCTGCACGCTCTCCTTCACCAGCGGGTACAGGGACACCGCCACCACCCGGTTCACCTTCGCCGCGCCTGTCATTGTCATTCGAAGGTGGGCATGCATGATTTGGCTAGCTCTTGACAAATCCATCCATGGCAACGACGATCCAAGCAACCTGCTCACCTACAGGGCGGCAGGCGATGAAGCGGTCGAGGAGATGATGCAGCTGGTTGGCCTTGACGAGCAGCTGATCCACCGTCACCTCGCTCGTGGGCGGGTCCCTGGTGACGAGCGCCACCGCCGCCCTGCTGTAAGGCGCCTCGGCGTCCGCCGCCTCCTCCTGCGGTCTCCCGCTGAAGGCGGCGGCGTCGCAGGTGGTGTAGCGGTTGCCGGGTGACGCCACCGCGTAGTACGACATCTCCTCGTGGAGCGTCCTGCTGCCACCGCCACCGCGCGCGGCGGCGCCCTGCTGCCTGCCCTGCATCCGGTACTCGAGGCGGTCGTCGAGGTAGGCGGCGTAGGTGCGGACGAAGGCGGAGAAGTCCCAGGCGTCGGCGCGGGAGCGGTCGCAGAAGTCGGACATGTTGAGCATCCGCGTGCCGCGCCGCGTGGCAAAGAACACCTCCTGCTCGAACGCCGGGTCCCCGTCGGCGAGGAGGCGGTGCACGATGACGAGCGTCTTGAGCGCCACCGCCCAGCTCCGGGTCCGGCCGAGGCGGCGCGACAGCGAGGACACGCAGGAGCCGACGTAGACGCGGGAGAGGCAGGTGAGCGTGATGATCTCGCGGATGTGGCGCTCGTCGGCCGGGAACGACTCGCTGTGCCTCGTGGCCTTGACGATGGCCACGTCCAGGTCCGCCTCCAGGGCGCCGCCGCTGCCGACCTTGGCGAGCCCGATGCTCGTCTGGTCCTTCACCGCGCCCAGCGCCTGACGCAGCTTGCTCGGCGCCATGGTAGATGGTACGTCCTCCGCCTCCTCCTCGCGGAGGTGGATTGCTAGCTCGCGATAGATTGGTCGGGATGGTCCTGTCGACGTCGTCTGGACGGGAAAATGGACGTGTGGTGCTGGTGTTTTGGGCGCGCGCGGCGGGTGATGGAAATGCGCGCGCGATGAAAGCGGGTGGCGGGAGGAGGACCGAGGAAGGAGGAGGCCGTGCGGACGGCGCGCAGAGGCGTTGACATTGGATGTGTCGTTGACTTTGCCTATTATCCCTACTCTAAACGGTAAATGGGCTTCTTTCTATACGGGCTTTAATTGAGCCTACGTGTTGACAGACATGGGCCTGAAACCGAAGTTTAGAACATGGCATGCATATATTATATAGCAGTAGTTACTGGCTTACTGCTGAAAGAGGCAGCACGTGCTGCCATGCTATATGTACATGTACTACATCAGGCCATTCTTCCATTTGACCCTAGACACCTCCCGAAAACTCAGGGAGGCATTTGCACTACTCCCACAAATATTTACACTTCTCCTTTTCTGAAAAGTCGAACTCTTTTAACTTTACAAATATATAGAAAGGTGAAGTGAACATAAATAGGGATGTTTGGTTAATAAACTCTTTAAATATCAATGCTTATGTCTTTGAAATATTTATTATTACGAAAGTATGTTTCAATATCAATATAATGATACTTATTATATGTCATAAATATGATTAGTTTTTATGTACACTTAGTCAAAGTTAGAACGGTTTGATTTCTTGAGAAACGAGATGCCCAAATATTTGGAGACAGAGGAAGCAAGGTGACAGCAGCATTCGCACATGCAAGACCCATCTCGATCGAGAACATGGAAAAAAAAGTTGGAAACCAACAACTTCACATCTTCAAACTTTCGTATCTTCTTGCATGCAATCCCCATTGCCGGTGCCGCTATATCTCCATTTCGAGCTCCTACCCTGCAACGTGCTACTGTAACCTGGCAATAGCAATCAGTGCGCGCGCGATCGTGATTAAAGGATGCCTCAAGAAACGGGTCATCGATCAGTGATCACTATCGTGAGATCTCCGGACGCTGCGGCCACTCGTTTTGGAGAATTCGAGATAGGTAGCCTCTTTCCGTCCATCCGATGTCGGCTGCAGCTGGTTTCTCTCAAGTGACGCGGCAAACAGGACGCGACGCACATGCATGAAGCATTAGGGAACTAGTACGAGTAGTATATAGATAACCATCATGCTCTTGGCCGGAGTTAGAGCCCTTGATTGCATGGCAGTGTCGGTTGTCGAACTCCGTTCAGGCCAAATGTTTCGGTGCCTCGGGGAGCTCGATCAGAACCTCCTCCTGTACGTGTCCAGCAGCGTCAGTATATAGTAGCCCTTCACCTCACATCGGGGGTGCATTTATGTGTGTTTGCTCAGCAGTCAAGCAAGCATCCATCATGCACTTGTTCATCGCCATGGTTGGCAGGGAGCCAATATTAGTTCTCGAATTTCTCTTTCGTCAATGGACTGGTAGCAACCTTAAACGAGCTCCATTTTCCAATGATTCATGTTCATATATCCCCTTGTTTAGTTCCCCAAATTCCCTCCAAATTCCACTATGCAAGAAAAAAAAATTCCCCGTCACATCGAAATGCCGGCATATGCATGGAGTACTGAATGTAGATGAAAATCAAAAACTAATTGCACAGTTCTGTTGTACTTTGCGAGACGAATATTTTGAGCCTAATTAATTAAAGTTTAGACAATTTTTATCAAATACAAACAAAATGCTACAGTGTGCATTTAATGCACAACAGTGTATTCGGCACGGCCTGAATCGGGCAACTAAATAGGGCCTATATTTCGAACCTATAAACATTTAAGCAAGAAAGGATGAAGTACAACACCCGTCTCAAAAAGAGCACAATGCTGTCTTGAATCAGACCTAACCCAAACCATCTTAGTTTAACTAAGTTTATAGAAAAAAAAAACTATAAATATTTATAATATCAAATACCCTCTTCGCCCTAAAATATAAGTCGCTCTCTCTACCCGAAAAGTCAACTTTTTTTTAACACTGTTGTTCGACCAAGGCAATTAAAAGCACTCAGGGGGCTTAAGAATTTTTTAATTTAATTTAATAAAACCTTATTAATTATTTGAAAAATTCTTTCAAGTTTTTAAACTAACTCTCTTTTGATCGTGCCAACATGCAAGACGTGGCAAAACTACTATGCATTACTAGCGTGGCGGCTGGCATCAACTTAGTGTGAGCTATAGATTCCCACATTCCATCCACGCCGGACCGCTACAGAGGCATATACATGGCTCGCACAAGTCCCTGCCTTCTTTTTCTCCTTTTCTTTTCTTCTATAATTGAATCTTTTCAATATATTATTGGACATAGATTCACATATTTGGAGCAAAATCCACCTGAGCCCTTAATATAAAGTTTGTGGTTTCCTTTATTTAAGGTTGGTTTCTTCTCTTGATTTATGTTTTTTAGTCTCAATTCAATTTGTTTGGTTCACTAGTGTTAGACTTAGACCTGTGACATCCGCCTTTGTTAATGTGGTTACAACCTAGATGAGAGTGGCTTGTGAGGTTTGCCTATGTTAAGGCATTAACAGAGGCGGTGGGCGTCTTAATCTTCCTACCCTTGTTAATATTCGATTAATAGAGATGATCACCTTAAGTTGCCTATCTCTAGTAACGAATTAATAGAGACGGGATGCTTCAGATGGTCACCTCTATTAGTCAAGTGCAAACATAGGCGAGACTTTTCCCTGGATGCCCCTCTCCGTTTCTAGAGGTTGTCTATGTTATGTTCTACTCTGTTAATTTAAAGGCCTCTCTTAAAATTGAATTAGTAGTAGTAGAGTGCATGAAATAGGAGGGAAGAACAAAAAGGAAGAAAAACAACAATATGTTCATTTTAAGGAATCGGTAGTGATAGCTACATGGTAAGGGCACCTCCAATAGTTTCCAAATACTCTCCCAGCCTAGGATTTTGGAAAGATTGGAAAAAAAATATACTCATATCCAACAACTCAACCTAGCTCCTAATCTTTGTGCACTTGGAAAAACTAGCTTTTAGCACGGAAAGATACACAGACTCACACACACGTGTATCCTCCTCGGGGAAGGGGAGGCGGTCATGACCAATTCCTTGGCGACGACTCCTAGTGTCGTCGAGTAGGCCGCCAGTGCCACATCTGATCAGCCTATTCAACGCTGAAGAAGACGAGGCGCTCCTCCGAGGATTCGCCGGGGAGGATGATGTCATCGCCACGCCCAGCCCCCAAAGCCAGGCGCGATCCAGGGCCTGGTCCAGAATCCATAAGTAATCCGCCGGCCATGTGCTTTCTTTATATTAAATAGGGCTTTTTGTGCAACTGCCCCTGTTTTGAAAGCCAATTGCTCGTTTGCCCCCATTTTTTAACTTTTGCTCATTTGCCCCGGTTTTTCAAAACCGAAGTATCCGTTTGCCCCTGATTTCACATACCGTGAGCTGCTGCTAATTTTCGGCCAAAAACAATTAAGAAAAAAAAGAAAAAATGGGCAAAAGACATAAGTGCCCCTTATCCATCTACCACCCACCCCTCCCACCACCCATCGACGACTTTGGCTCGCGAGAACAGCGCAGCGGCGGGAGAGGCGGGCGCGCGTGCGGCTGGGCGACTGCGGCCGGGCGCACGTGGGAGCCGCCGACCGCGGGCGGGCGTGGTGCATGGGCGCGGCGGCCGGGCCGGCGGCGAGCAGCGGCTTCAGGCGCGGGCGGGCGCGACGGCGGGCGCGGCGGCGTGAGCAGGCGGGAGCCCTCGCGCGGGCGGCCGCGAGCTCCCTTGCCAGGCGGGCGGGCGCTCCGAGCTCCCTCACGCGGGCGGCCGCGAGCTCCCTCGTATTCGAGCCGCGGCACGCAACAGGCGTGACGGGCCCAAGCAGCAGGCGCGCGGCGGAGGGCGGACGCGGCGCCGGGCGCGCGTCGGGCGGACGCGCCCGTGGCTGGCAGACGGCGCGGCGGCCTTGGTGG
>JAKNSH010030029.1:0-11885 GCA_027790015.1 Cymbopogon flexuosus
GTTGATCTCGAAAAGTTAGGAAACTTTGTAGTTGGCAACTTTTTCATTTGAATTCATCTTGTCATGCAAAACTGCGTTTGTATGAGTTCAAATTTGAAATTCAAATTTTGTAAACTACCTCGGATGGGAAAACTCCCTAAATGAAAAGTGTAGACCTAGAAAAGTTATGAAACTTTGTAGTTGACAACTTTTTGATTTGAATTCATTTAGTGCCTCAAATAAGCAATTTACACTCAGGTTAGTACAATATGTGGGGAACCAAAATGGAATATAGACACAAGTGACTAAGTAGTGCAGTGGTAGAGTAGGGGATGCGCGAGGGGGAGATCACAGGTTCGAAACCCACCAGCCGCGAAGCGCGCGATTTTCGCGCGAAAAATGCCGTGACTTGCGACTTCGACGGAGACGGGCGGGCGCTTAATAAAAATCTGCCGGTTCAAAATCCGGCAGTGATGGGGGGTTTTGAACCGGCAGTGATGTCCAAATCTGGGGTAGTGTCATGAATGGAAGACTCGCAGCTTTGTTAAGAGAAGAGGAAATAAAATGGTACGAGCGAGCTAAAGTAAATAACTTATTTGAATTGGATGTGAATGCCAAATACTTCCACTTGGTAGCTAATGCCAAGCATAGGAAAACCTGAATTTTCCAGTTAGATCGGGAAGAGGGGATAATTCATGGTGAAGAAGAGCTAAAAAAGTATATCACAAAATATTATAAGAAATTGTTTAGCTCATCTTCTAGCCCTCCCATGATGATAGCAGAATCCTACCATGATGACATACCCCAAGTTTCTAACGAGGAAAATGAATTGTTAATTGCATAGTTTTTAGAAGAAGAGGTTAGGGAGGCTTTATTTCAAATGAAACATAACACCGTGCCAGGCCCAGATGGTTTCCCATGTGAACTCTATCAGGGATCTCTTTCAGGAATTCCACCATGGACAGTTGCCTCTCCATAGCCTTAACTTCGGATCAATAATCCTATTGCCAAAATGTAAAGAGGCAAGCAAAATTGAGCAATATAGACCGATATATTTACTTAATGTTAGCTTTAAAATCTTTACTAAAGTGCTTACCAATAGAATCACAAAAATTGCAAATAAAATAATTAGGCCCTCCCAGATAGCCTTCATTCCACGTAGGAATATTATGAAGGGGGCAGTGATTCTCCATGAGACACTACACGAAGTAAAATGGGACTTTTTACAACAAGTGCTTAGACTAAAAGGTTTTCATCTGGTGGTTCAAGGAGGAAATGTAGGAATTAAAATAAATGATCATTTGGGGCCTTACTTCCAGACTAAGAAAGGTCTTAGGCACGGAGCTTTTTATCTCCAATTTTGTTCAACATAGTGGCGGACATGTTGGCAAGGAATAATCCCACGTCTAATAGAGGATGGACTGTTAATGTTGTAGTATGCCAATGATGTAGTTATTTTTATAGATCATGATATTGAACTAGCAAAGAATATGAAATTGTTACTTTGTGTCTTTGAGCAATTGTGGGATCCAAAAAATAACTATCACAAAAGTGACACCTTCTGTGGGCAGGCTATAGAGTGTGAGGAACAATACTCACAACTCTTTGCTTGTAAACTAGGAAAACTCCCCTTTAAGTACTTAGGCATCCCAATGCATGTAAGAAGACTTCAAATAAGGATTGGAAAGTGATAGAAGATAGAATCGAGAAAAATTTAAGCATATGAAAGGGAAAATTGTTGTCAACTCGGGGGTGTTTAGTCTTCATAAATTCTGTTAGTTTACCAATGTTTACGATGTCTTTTTTGAGATCCCTAAAGGAGTTCTAAAAAAGATTGAACACTTTATATCTGGATTTTTTGGCATGATCAGAAAAAAAAAAAAGAAATATAGGCTAGTAAAATGGCCTATTCTTTGTCAGCCAAAAGACCAAGGCGGAATGAGAAATTATGAATTTAGGGCTGCAAAATAGGTATTGTTGAGTAAATGGATGTAATGAGAAAGGCATGTGATGGGATTTGATTAAAAACAAATACCTGAAAAATAAAACGCTGAGCCAAGTGAAAAAGAAAGCAAGGAATTTTCATTTTTGGACATACCTTATGGGTGTCAAAGATTAATTCTTAAACCTAGGTTGGTTTAGAGTAAACAATGGAATTCAAATCAGGTTCTGGGGAGACAAATGGTTAGGACATCGCATTGAAAACCCAATATCCAAATCTATATAATATGGTGCGTAAAAAACAGGCAACGGTAACTGAGGTTCTGCAAACTTCTCCTTTAAATGTGTCCTTCACAAGGGCTTTAGTGGGAACAAAACTAACAGAATGGCATAGCCTAGTTGCTAGTATTATGCATGTTACGCTCAACAATATGTTGGGTAGGTTTGTTTGGGGTTTACATAAAGATGGGTCCTTCTCGGTGAATTCTATGTATAAGCTCCTTGTCAGTAATAGGTTGAAAGTCACGCAAGAGATATGGCAAATGAAAATCCCTTTAAAAACAAAATCTTCATGTGGCTTCTGAAAAAAGGAGTTATTTTAATAAAGGATAATCTTGTAAGAAGGAATTGGCATGGTAGTAAAGTTTGTGTTTTTTAATAAGCTTGAAACCATCCAACATCTTCATGTGGCTCCTTGTCACTTTTTTGGGGGGTGGACAAAATTGGGACACCGCAAACACAATTTGCTTGTTTTGAGAGGAGCATTAGCCCTATGCTAGGGCAATCTGGCTCGTAATGATTTCATTTTTAACAAAGGATAGAAACAAACTTTTTGGAGGTATTGTTCTAGGGACATATTGGCTCCAATTTTGGACTCAATTGCAACACTTGGATGAGCACAAGACTTCCATTGTAGAGGCATGCAGGCTTCTTCTAGAGTCTAGTGCCATGTTTGTGTTTGTTTCTCATGGGTGGAGTTTCTGTTATTGTCTTGGACATTAGTTTGATTTCCTAGTTTTTATTTTTGGTGAGTAATAATTGGTCTGATTATTCTTCCTAGAGAAAAGACGAAGCCAGAACTTTTGTTTCCATTATGTAAAAAAATCCCTTCTGGACACCAAAAAAATGAAAAACCATTTTCTTGTCTTATCCACTGGACCAACATAGATCATGTGACTGAGTGAATACGTGTAGCACAACATTCATATCATATGGAAAATTATCATATTATTGCTAGCCTACCATTCGACAAGATCGGATTGAAAAGAAGGCTTCACATAAGTTTCAATGACAACCAGAGTCTACAATGAACAACATCATTATTTTCAGAACACTAACATCTACATATATGCCCACTACTCCATCCCGCTTGGGTGAACTACAGCACGAGCCTACATCACACAACTGACAAGTGTACTTACTAGATAACCACCCAGCTAATGATTCACAAAGGGGAAAAGAAAGCTACGAAAGTCGAAACAGATGATACACATACTGCCTTCAAGGAAAGCATTAACGATGAAACTGTCAAATCATTGCATTTCTCACTTTCATGTGCATCCATGTAAGTAAGTGCTCAATGACCAGTATTACCTGAACTCCCTATCAGAACTTGAGTTTCAAATTCAATTGTGGATCAGCCTACAATCCATCTATGCAGCAGTAACTAATGGATACTCGGCTTCTCGCAACTCATGTGCACTGTCAGCAACATAACTAAATCACTGAGAGAAATATCATCAGCTCAATCTCCCAAGTGAACTAACTGCAGAACTAAATCAGCTTCATAAAATACAATCAACAACTACTCGTCCAGGTCCATAGAGTGTGTATTTTCAATGCAGATGGTGTGCTTGGTAATATGATACTTAGCTGCACAATGACCAAGTCGATTCCCTAGGAATCTAAACTCTGTTTCTTCGTCATCATCACTGTCTATGTTCTTTGGAGTGATCCTGTTTTGGTAGCACCTCCTTCTAAGCAGAAAACAATTAAAATAATAGCTCACCAGTTCTTTCCTCCCCTTAAATTGAAAAAATAAGTGGAGGCGGTTCCAGAAATTCCTGCCAGAAGATGCAGCACTATGTTGTGCTGCGGCCTTGAAACTTGCCTCCTCTTCATCTGTCCAAGAAAGTGCAATCTCCTCACCCATACGATTGAATCCCCATGCATAGAAAGCTGCACCAAGTTCACGTTTCAACTTAAGTCTCCGTTCTGCTACATGAAACCGAACACATTCCACTGATCCAGGATAGTTGCAACCACAAACAGCTTCTCTGCCTTTGCCAATAGGATCACCACAAGACAATGTTTCACATCTTTCATTTTCTGGAGGCCAGACCTTTGTTCCCAACCATTTCAGAGTTTCTGGATCATCATAATTTACAGGCACCTCACCAGTCCATTGTGGCACATGTACTTGATAGTCCGGACCAACAGGTATTTCATTCTTCTGATGGCTTGTAAAAAGCCAACCATTCAAAGAGTTACGAGTCCTAGTCTCATGTTTCCCTTCTCCAGCCAACTTGTTCTCCTGTTCTGTGAGCTCTAAACAACCATTCAGTAATTTTGCTTTTGCAGAGTTTACAACACTGGTAGGACCTATACAGCAACTGCAACCCACTGGGAATATTTCCTGTGTTGAAAGAGAAAGAAGAGTCAGTTTCACTCAGCAAGCAATATATAAGTTTATATACAAAGAGAAGAAGTTATGTACTAAAAAAGGACGGTGAACAGAATCATGAAAAAACATGATGAAGGTAAATCTAAAACCAAAGATTGCTACTAAAATAATAATAATTAAGAAGGGTTACAAAAGGGTATAAATGTCAAATCTGAGACCCCAATCCCTGAAAATTGTGAAAACTGTAATGTACAGCTTCTGATGATCGATGATCATTGATAAAAAAAATTACGGTGAACCCTTCTACTGAAACGCAGAAGTTGGTCAAAAACTAAAAACGAGAACTACATGTAGCAAGCAGGTTTCCTGTCTCAACCTAGAACCACCCTGAAAGCAACGGAATTTTGGCATGTGGAGAATAAAAGAAAAAACAGATATTTTGTGTGTGCATTTCATATCTATGTTTCCCTGAATAACATTTTGGAGATATCTGATAAGCAACAATTTTGTGAAGGTTTATGTGGGACGGGATTAAGAAAAGCGGTTTCCATCATCTGTTTAACAGCTAGTTTGATAAATTTGTTGATAAGCCTTAAGGACCACTACAGTACCTTTTGCCAATTGAACCATAAAAGCTTTACGACTTGATGGGGTGGCAGTCTTCCATAATCCACATCCATTTTCATGTTTATCTACCGAGAACTAAATCAGTAATCAGATCATTAAATTTCACAGATACAGGGACTGTAAAAGAATACCTGATTTCCACCAATAGATGTAAATCAAGTTCCCCTTTCAGATTTTTCTATTATGCCTTATATAATGGCTATTGGAGAGTAGGGAGTGAATATTAATTCTTGTTTTCTTAAAGAACGAATAATTAATGTTGAGTACTACAACACAAGGCCTAAAACAGGCCATGCCCTCTCCTAAATGGTGTTTCCTTTTCACTTTTCGCAGCTCTACAAACAAGTATTGAAATTGCTAAGAAGAGCAATATCTGTAAATGAAGTAGCAATAGGCACTGGTGCTGTTGAGATATTTGGAACCAACAGTTTTATTCCTGGAAAACAAAGTGGGCTAAAGGGAGAAAAAATAAGGAAATACAGAATTTAAGGGAAAAGGTATGTGAAATGACATATTAGACACCATAAATAACAGGTCTTGAATTGGAAGTCTGTCACATGCTAAATAGTGTAGGGTTCATAATTCAGAAGATTGTACTTGTTTCCACACAGTACAGTCTAGAAAGGAGTTGTTATAGAAAAGAAAAAATTGGAATCATGTCAACGGCATATTATCAGGGAGGTTGTTTAACAATTATCATTCCTACAGACTCAAATCTAGGACTAAACCGGAAGCCCATGCACCTTCAGTGAATACTCCATTGTTTTTTTTTTTTTTTCTCTCAAAAAGGATATGCAAAAGAAACGAGCAAGCTCTAGTTATAGGCATAGTCCCAGAATCCAAGTGCGGTTAGAACCTTAGTTTCTTCAAGACTACAAAAGATTATAGATCTTCCCTACAAACAATGTAGAAATTATCAATACTGCATGTTCTATATGAGAATGAATTGACCCTAGTTATGAATAATTTATTGAGCCAATAGTGGCAGTAACCAGGCAACTCAGAAAAGGCTTATTCCTTGACTAAATTGTAATGTTAAACGCAGTTAACCCTCAGAATCAGGATCTAAATTGGAATGTCTATCAGGAAGTTCCTCCATGCACATGTCTTTTGATAAGCTTATTCAAATTTGTTAAGTAACAAAATCAAGAGTGAACTTGAGATCTACACCTCTGTATCACAAAGACCTTATCATGGAACGAAGGTAAACAATCCGAAAAAAAAAAAAAATCTTCTGAACACAGAAATGACATACTGGTTAGATGACCATTCAATAATAGAAGTTGATAGTTGTGGCCAAAAATCCAAAAACGGAAGAACATGACACCAGAGGACTTTCTCGTGAACTGACAAGTATTTGAGCCACAAAGCATCAAAACTTAATTGTTTCAAAACATACCCTTAACCATTTAAACTTCACACAAGATCAGATGCATGCACTACCCATTCTTCTTTCAAGCATTAGCAATAAATATTTGATGAAGTACTTTGAACGATCTTGGCAGTTCATGGTATGCAAAATCAGATGCCGGATTGATTACTTCTATTCAAATGCAATGAGAAAACATCAAACTGTAAAACATTTGGCCAACAAACTCTTCGAAGGTATTGAAATCACCTGAAAAAGTGAGCCATTCAACATGCTTGCCCGGCGAGCCTTCTTCCCAGTAACCATCTTCCTGACCTCTAATGCCAATGAGAAGTACTCATCCGAGGACCCAGCAGCCACAGCAACACCATTGCCGGCATTCTCAGCTATCTCCCTAACCCAACCCAACAACCCAACCACATCCCCCCTCTTCCTCTTCCCGTTGCAGTCCAAGAGCGATTCCTCTTCCCCCACTCCATTGGCACCAACGAACAGCTCTTGCCTCTTCCTCTTGTCGACATCCAAGAAGGGCCCGTGCGCTTCAACAATCCTCTGGATCCAGCGGTCTAGGGCGCCAAGGTACTTGGCATAGACCAACTTGACGGGCGCCGCGAGGGCGGGGTCAACGCCGGCGGACTCGGCGGCGGCGGCCCAGCCACCGCGAGTGTTGGGCACACCGGCGTAACCCCCCGCGGCTCGGACGGCGAGGAAGAGGCGGAGGAGGTCGACGCAACGGCCATCTCCAAGCGCCACCGGGATAGGCCGCGCCTCGCGGCCGCCGGCGTAGGCCTCGCGCAGGAACGTGGCAAGGATGGCGTTGAACGCCTCCGAGGGGTCGGAGGCCGCGACAGCGTCCGGGATCCGGAGATTGGCGCAGAAACCGACGGACTGCAGCTTGCTGAGAATGGCGAGGACAGCGGCGGCGGAGTCCATGGACTTGTGACCGGCGGCGAGGTCACGACGGTTGGCCACGGTGGCGCATACTCTCTCTCTCTCTCTCTCTTCTTTTTCTTCTTTTTTCTCCTTTTTTTTTGGTTGTGAGTTGAGTATGTATAGAGCGTTTAGTGTGGATTTATGCCTTTTTTTTTCATTTTAACTTTCCTGTTTTTCGAATGAAATTTGAAGGTCCCCCTCCGTCCAATGCATAGGATAGCGAGGTTTTATGAGTGCTTGTGATGGCTTGTTGGGAATTGGGATTAGATGGGGGTATGGGGTTGAGTAATAAAAAATACCTTCTATGGCGACATTTTAGAATAAAAAATTAAAAAGGTTGCCCGTAAAAAATGTTGGTCCCAATGCCCTTTGGTTGTCGTTACGAGCTAGTTGCTAGCTTTAAGCTAAGTTCTTTAATAATATCAATTTTTAGTAGCTCATAACATGGATGAATTCACATGACATTCTTATGTGTTCTTGAAATATGTGTATGAGTCTATTTCTTAGTCAAGAGATAGCTTCCTTGTCTCTTCTATTAAAATATTAAAAATATGCTAAGAGTTAGCTTATGAGTCAACCACCGTTGGTGCTCTTAGAGATATCCAACAAAATTAAAATATAAAGGAGAGATGGTCCTGGTACCGGTGGTTTCTACTCACAAGAAACCTGTTGTATAGAAACTATATGGATGAATTGTATTATTCTCTATTCTGTACCTTGTTTGCATCCTCTCGGTCAAAATAACAATTACATCAAAGAGGTTAAGATGCATTGAAAGGACAAGAAAAAGACCAAGGCCCGCTACACGACTCGGTGAGTGCACTCGCCTTGCACACATGCCATGTAGCATAGGATAGGCATGTGCTCAAACTTAGTGCGACGACGAAACGAGGCAACCAGAGAGTATGCTAGGAGGGAACAACCTAAGTTCATACGGCGAGCAAGCTATACTAATTGGGTGGTGCAGCAGGCTGAGGCTCTGCGGGCGAACAACGGTGGCTAAGAGAGGTGGCATAAGGGCGTCCGCAACGGTAGTCGTCCACTTCGCCAGCTCATTCCGTTTTACGTGCTAAATAAATATATCCACTGTTTACTCACTCCTCCCCGTATTGGCTAACAGAGCAGAGCAGCAACCTCTGACCATTCACAGACATGCGTTCAGTGCTCCGAGCTAGTGACATGGGACTCGCTAGTGACTACTTTTTTCATCGGTTTACTCCCTCCACGTCACTCCGAGCTAGCAAATAGACTACCGTTGGAGAGGCCCTAAGTGCAGGTTCCTATGAGGATGACAAACCAATATGGTGTGTGCACGTGGGATGTGGGGGTTGGTCCGTACTAGTACATGAGGGGGGTTAGTCGATACGAGTACAAGTGCCAAGTGAACAAGATGCGCTAGCAAGCGCCATAGTTGGTGACTGGTGACTCAGTGAGTTCTAGGTGAAGGGTGTGACAGGCCACCTATCCAAAGTGATGGTTTGTTGCTTGTTTAGAGCCCATATCGTCTTTTGTTTTCTTCTCTTTCCTCAATAAGTTATTTGTCAATGCTACAGTAGGTTTCTTGCATCCATGGAGCCGACACGACTTATATTTTCTTCTCCCCTTAATAATTTAGGTGTCAATCCTAAGATCATAGTCTCTTGCATCGTCAGAGCCTACACTAACTCAGCTCTATATTTTATTCTCTTGATAAAATAGTTGCTACATTATCGATATGCTGATATGACAACATCATCATCGATAGCACTAAATTACAACGCATCGGGTCTACCTTTAAGTATCATAAATTTGTTGCTTTCATATTCGCATAAGCTACGTGCTCACATTCCCCTTCTATCCCTGAATAAATACATTAGTAGCAAGTTTAGGATAGATTAGTGATAGAGAAAAAATCATACTACATTTTATTAATTGGAGTAGTTCCACACTGATCAATAATTATAGCATTTACTGCACCCATCCAACTGCATAAGCTTAAGTCTGGTGAAAAGGAGTGAGAAGAAAGAGGGTGTACTAAATATGAGGGAACTATGAGGAAAATAAATGAGCTAGTAGACCATTTAGTCTCCTAGAGATGGTTTTATTTAGGGCAGTCACAACGGATGGAACTACGTACAATATCCAAGACAACCATATCATATATAGAAACTACCCTCCACAATGGTAGTGTCTAGCCATAATAAATATCGGTGTCCCCCCCCCCCCCCCTCCCTCTCCTTATCTCTTCCTCCAATAGTTTATCCTTCATTCTCCGCGAGCAAGTCATATGCGGCTGTTAACGAGCGAACATCGGTGTGAGCAAGCGGGGTAGTGGTGAGCGAGCGAGCGCCTATGGTGGCCAGCTTAGCGCTCGAGCGCACACGATGGCGGCGAGCGCGTGCGACAGCGCCTAGGCGAGCGTACGCGACGCACAAGCATGACAACGCCAGCGAATGCACACAGCAACCATTGGGCTATAGGAGACGAACATCGGCATCGAGCAGTTCGCAAGCACTGGCGGCTGCCATCTGGTGAACAAACGCTGCGGCAATGAGGTCGGTGCTGGCGAGTGCGGCCGGCGCGGGCGGCCATGGCCGTCGCGGTGAGTGCAGGTGGGCCACTCGGATCGAAACCCCTGGTTGCTTGCCAACGAAATTTGCTTGTTTCTCCCCGCATTGGGCCGAGGGAAGACTCCATTTCCCTCTCAAGAATGATTTCTTCAGTTTTAGTTCTCTTCTCTCGTTAATTAGTCCGCCATGTCAGCATTTTTTCTAAATGGCATCTCATTTAATAGAGATAGAAACCATCATTAATGTCCTTGCCCTTATATAGTCATCTGTTTTGTTATTTTGCCCATTTTAGTAATTTTAACTTTTTGTGACGTCTTGAACCAACTATAATACTATGTATATGTTTCTTATTTAAAAAAACATCTCCTACTCCATCCATCCAAAAAATATTGCAATTGTAGGACCGGGTGCTAAAACCAATACACTTGACAAATTACAAAAATATCCTCATCCCTAATCCCACAGTGTCAAAGACGCCCTCCTTCTAGAAGAAGGAACGAGTGGACAGGAGGATTCCACGTCGGTGCATGACTTTTCCGATATCCCATGGCTTTATTTCTTTATTAGTATGCAGCATTTATTTTACCGAAGACGAAATATCTACTCCTAGTTTTGTTCCCAATAGGTTCATAGGCTGACACCTAGCCTGTAGTCAAAGTGTCTAATTTTCTTTGGAAAAAACTAAACTCTACAACTGCAAAATATTTGGGACCGAGATAGTATGAATTAGGCAGCATTTGTCAGCCAACACTTAACACGCTGACCCCGGCCCATCCTCACTGAACTGCATTATCGAACTCTCTATGAAAAAAAGACTTGTTAAATCCAACACAACAGAGCTCATACATGCAAGGTAACAAGAGACGTAGGCCAAGATGAAACTCCAATTTATTTTAAGTGGTACACAAAACTTTACAACCTGAGAGGACTTGCTAGCTAACACTACGAAATAAAAAGGAACAAGCACACTAAGCATCCAAGCACAAGGACCACGATACTTTTATTCATATTGGAGCCAACCTGCCGAACAGATCAGCACTGCTGATGAACTAGTGGTGACCGGCCCAAGCCACACCAGTTCACACCGTGTGGATTCATGGCTCCTGCCGGCGCACTCATCTGCGCCTGCGCCTGGCAGTTGATGACCGGCAGCCCCTAAGCCGGTTGCTTTCTGTTTGGATGAAACCCTCTTAGCATAATTATCAACTCTCTTTGAGTCATAGAATAAAATGCTGATAAAACTATGGAATGAAACTTTGCATTGAGAGTGGGTGCTTTATCCAAGTTTCATTTTATTCTTGATGACATGGCAGTCTTGACAATGATGCAATGAAACTCTCCTTTGAGACTGTC
The DNA here is from genome assembly GCA_027790015.1 of Cymbopogon flexuosus. NCBI lineage: Eukaryota > Viridiplantae > Streptophyta > Magnoliopsida > Poales > Poaceae > Cymbopogon > Cymbopogon flexuosus. The sequence goes on from JAKNSH010030029.1 coordinate 11,375, forward strand.
TTAAAATAAGTTTTGTGAGTATCTAGATCTTGAATTCCGAGTTTATTTCCTCCAACGACTCGCCATCAATTTCTATATAAACGCACCTGCATCCGTTTCGGCCTAGAAAGGCCTGGAACGCGGCCTGTTCCATGCGGATCGGTATGGCCTGGTTCGAAATCAGGTTGGACCAGAAATGACTGTTCGAATAGATATAGCCCGGAATGAAAATTGGTGAATCTAGGCCTTTCTTCCCCTTCCTTGGGCTGGAATGTTGATGACGGCAACTGTGACCGCTTCTCATCCAACGAGGCAACGACCACGCTCTCCACTGCCTTCTCGCTAGTAACGCATCGCCCTCATCCCCTCTTCTCTCCCTTGGGTGCTAGATTCTTTTGCCTGCTCTCGATCCTCACTAGGTCCGTTGCTCGTTTAAGCACGACGAAGCTAGAGGGAGGGTTATTGCTTTCAAGTCAAGCAAGAAAGGAACTTTGGTTGAAAGATGATGTTAACGTATATGGTTATATTGTTG
>JAKNSH010030504.1:0-12952 GCA_027790015.1 Cymbopogon flexuosus
CCTTATATAGTCGGGGGACAGGATTACAGATCATAGGATTGCGGTATGGGATAATTACAAACATGCGTATCCAGGAAAGATACGAGTTTCCTATTATCTAGACTGCCTTGCGCGGCAAGGCGCCTCCTAGGGCCCGAGCAGGACTCTGACCAGGCTCGCTGGTGTCTTCTCGGGCTTCGAGCTTATCGTCATGGGCCTCCAGGAACGTGACCCAAAGGTAGCCGTGAGGGTACCAGGGTTAATACACCCACACCAAATAGGACCTATATCTAGAGATTTAAAACCTTGTTGAGATAGCATAGATATAAGTATACAAAAAAATGAATGAAAGAACGAAGAGAAGAATCTAATCATTGAAGTAAGAGCGTTAATAGATTGAGTGGGTCAAGATTGAATGATTTATATAGATTTCCCGGTCATAGAAAGATCGGTCACACACACCAAAAAGGGCTAGATCGCTCGTTCACAAACCAACCGAAGAACACAAAAGATAACTAACATAGTTACATGATTTCACAGTGAAGAGCATTTAGATTTACAAGCAAACCGGCAAAGAATAGCTAACACGCTTATGTACTGAAGAACAACTAGTTTTTATGCAAACTAGCATAGGAGCTATTGAAGCTCTCACTCAGAAGGGACCTTGTCAAGGAAACAACATCAACAGTTTGCCCTATGTTGGCCAGCAAGCCTAGGCACCATCCTTATCCTCAGATCGAGTGATGAATAACCACATGAAGTTGGATTCCTTTAATCTGCTATGATCCTCTCAAATATATACAAAGGATGTCTTATTCCACTAGGAAATATCTCCATATTAAAATTTTTACGTTTTTTTTTTTAGTTTTTGAAGTTGAAACCTGCAAAAGTCGGATTAGCCAACTTTCCTTAGCGAAGTTATCTGTCCCAACTTTCCTAGCAAAAGTTGGCTACTATCATAACTTTCATGGGAGAATTATTTGTCTATCACTTGAACTCCAGATTTGATGATCTATATACATATATTTCGATCATCTTGGCATGAACGTAATGATGAAGTTTAATTTGCACTTTGAAAACTTCACCTCGCCCGCAGGCTTTTCTTTCCTGCCTCTCATCTTCGATTTTCACTTGTCTGTTCCACACCACATGATGTGTAAAGTTGTGTGATGCCATCTTCTCCTAGACAAGTGAGACTAAAGAAAAGTATATTTTGGACAAAAAGCCCTTGGGATTAATAAAAAAAGACATTAGCATCTACAACCATAACTAAAACATCTAGAAAGATTTTTTTTTAAAAAAATATATAACTAAATTACAGAGTCACATATATGTTACTCTGCCTTAAAAAATGCCTGAACTCAAAACGTGGCGAGCAAATCAGAACCTTCTGTTTCATGGATTGCTTCTATTCTATCAAATGCAACATCCCATCAACGATCACACAAATACTGTGTGACCCCTAAAATCAAAGTGAAATAAAACCACATGAAGATATTTCTCCCCATAGCTTGAAAGACACGCCAATTAAATTAAAAACAAAAAGCCTTCCCAAGTTAAAAAAAAAAAGCTTAGCACAACTCACAACACAAATCCGCAGGTACAAAGCAAAATAAAGCAACAAAAGAAAGGGGGAAGATAGCACTTTGCTTGCTTGCCTCCCAGTTCATCTCACCCTGATTTGTACTGTTGCCTTGCCTAGTTGTGCCATTGTGTGGCACAATCTCCTCCCAAAATTACACGCCAAACCAATACTCAAAAAAAAAAAAACACGCCAAACCAAAGTAAAAAAACATTTGTTTGGGATCTTCCAGCTACAAAAATCTGAAATCGAAAAGAAACTCTCACATATAAATATCCCGGAAGATAATTTTACTCCCCAGCCTGACCTAAAACCCTCACCTTATCTTCTCATCGCCTCGCCTCCCCCCACCCGGCTTCCTCCTCGAATCCTACTACTGCTGCCGCTGTTCTCTTGCTTCGTTGCGTGCTGGCGGAGCAAGAAGAGGCGGCCATGGCCACCACCACCGACGCAGCCCCAGTCGCGCCATGGAGGAAGAGAGCGCCGCCCCGGCGCCCGCCGAGGAGGAGCCGCCCAAGAAAGTCGACGCGGCCGTGGCCACCTCCGACTCCGCGCCCGTGGAGGACGAGACCCTGGTCCCCGCGGCGGCGGCGGCGGCCGCCGAGGAGGAGCCCACCAAGAAAGTCGACGCGGCGGCGGAGCAGGTGGAGGAGGATAAGGAGGCGCCAAAGAAGGTCGTGGCGGTTGGGGGAGAGGAGGAAGAGGCGGCGGCGGAGGTGAGATTGGAGGGGAAAGGTGAGGGCTTTGGTGGTCCGGAGGCCGAGAACGGCCAGGCGGAGGGTGTCGGAGGAGGGTATGACGGCGGCGATGTAAACAAGGCGGAGGAGGGTGATAAAGGTGGGAATTTGGGAGCGGCGGAGGCCGAGAAGGATGAGGGCGGCGAGGAACCGGCGTCGGAGGACGGGGAGGCAGCCGCTTCTGGGGCCGCGCCCGTGCCAGTAGTGGAATCCAAGTCGGAGAATGCCGAATTGGGGGAGGGGGATCCTTCTCTGGCTTTCCATGATGCGCTGGAAGGTGATGAGAAGGGCGAATTGCAGGAGGAGGAACAGGATGGGGAGGAAAGAGGTGCTGCAGTGGAGGTAAAGGTTGTGGATAAGGCGGCGGATGATGCTGAGTCGCCGGTGGCCGAAGAGGAGAAACTGGCACAGGAAGTTGAGAAGGGAGATGAGGATGAGGAGGAGGTTGAGGCCTCTCCACCAAGCGTGGAGGTGGCGGAACCAGAGGATAAGGTAGCCCATGCTTCTGAAGCTAATGGTGAATTGGGTGATGAGAAGGAAGTGAGTGATCATGTGGTGGCTCTGGGAGGTGAAGATACCCCAGAAGAATCAACTAACAAGGATGCTGATGGTGATGATGTGGTGGCGCTGGGAGGTGAAGAAGCACCAGAAGAATCAACTAAGAAGGATGCTGTTGTTGAAGACGAAGCCACCAAGCCTGAGGCACCGAGCCAGGCGAGTCCAGTGGTAAGTGAGCATCCTCAATCTGATTTTGTTATTAGTAGTCTTGATGCTAGAGGGAATGTAAACAATTTTTCAAACATTACACCGACTCAGGTTCTGAATGATGGAAGCACAGTGGATATTGCTCCTGCAAGTGCTGACAGTGTGCTTGAGGATAGTCCTGAGAAGGAGCAGAATGCTGAAGACCAGGCCGCTGCCAGTGAACCGGTGGAAGATGTTGGTGTCGACAAGCCCACAGAGGTTGACGATGTTGCAGCTCCTAGTGCTGATGGTATCTTGTCTCGAGAGTTGGCTCCAGAATCAAGCAATGAAAATAATGGTGCTAATGAGATTGAAGGTGCCACTGAGGTTGTTGATCGTGAAGAGGAGGCTGCTGATAATGACATAATTGAGGTTGTGCCAGATGATGAGGATGGGGTTGCTAATGAGGCTGACGATGATGATGACGGGGCAAACTCTGACACGAGTCCCGCACGAGTTGCAATCTTAGAGAGCTCTGAAGCCGCAAAGCAGATCATGAAGGAGCTTGCAGAAGGCTCTAGTGGTAGTGTCTCAAGAGACTACACCAATAGCATGGATGGGCAGATTATGCTTGATGATTCTGAGGATGACGAGGATGATGATGATAATGATGATGGGGATGAGAAGGGATTTGATTCTGCTGCCTTGGCAGCCCTTCTGAAAGCGGCAACCGGTGGATCCTCAGATGGGAATATCAGTGTTTCGTCCCAAGATGGTTCAAGAATATTCACCATGGACCGACCTGCTGGTCTTGGTTCATCAGCCCCTTCTCTGAGGCCGACTGCGCCTCGCCAACCTGCCCGGTCAAACCTATTCAGCCCCTCGGAGTTAGCAGTTACTGCTGATCCTACAGAAGAGATGACAGAGGAAGAGAAGAAGCTACATGACAAGGTTGAGTTGATTAGAGTAAAGTTTCTGCGTCTGGTTTACAGACTCGGAGCTACTCCTGAAGAAACGGTTGCAGCACAAGTTCTGTACCGTCTGAGCCTTGCTGAGGGTATCCGACATGGTAGGCAGACTAACCGAGCATTCAGCCTTGACAATGCACGGAGGAAGGCCTTACTTCTTGAAGCGGAGGGAAAGGAGGATCTGAACTTTTCATGCAACATACTTGTACTAGGAAAAACTGGAGTTGGCAAAAGTGCAACTATCAATTCTATATTTGGTGAAGAGAAGTCCAAAACTGATGCCTTTAGCTCAGCAACCACCAATGTGCGGGAAATTGTTGGTGATGTGGATGGTGTCAAGATTAGAATAATTGATACACCTGGCCTTCGACCCAACGTGATGGACCAAGGATCAAACAGAAAGATTCTTGCTGCTGTCAAGAAATATACCAAGAAATGTCCGCCAGATATTGTTCTATATGTGGATCGTCTGGATAGTCTGAGCCGTGATCTCAATGATCTGCCTCTTCTGAAGACAATTACTGCTGTTCTTGGTTCATCCATATGGTTCAATGCCATTGTTGCCCTCACACATGCTGCCTCTGCTCCTCCTGAAGGCCTTAATGGTGCTCCCATGACATATGAGGTCTTGATGGCTCAGAGGTCCCACATCATCCAGCAGTCCATCAGGCAGGCTGCTGGAGATATGCGCTTGATGAACCCAGTAGCCCTTGTTGAGAACCATCCTTCGTGCAGGAAAAACCGTGAGGGCCAGAAAGTGCTTCCGAATGGCCAAAGCTGGAGGCATCAGATGCTGCTTTTGTGTTACTCCTCAAAGATATTATCAGAAGCCAACTCACTTCTGAAGCTTCAGGATCCTAATCCTGGAAAGCTTTTTGGGTTCCGCTTCCGCTCCCCACCTCTTCCATTCCTGTTGTCCTCACTCTTGCAGTCTAGGGCCCACCCAAAACTTTCTGCTGAGCAGGGTGGCAATGAAGGTGATTCTGATATTGAATTGGATGACTATTCTGATGTAGAACAAGATGATGACGAAGAAGAATATGATCAGCTTCCACCCTTCAAGCCTTTGACCAAAGCTCAGCTTGCAAGGCTCACAAAGGAGCAGAAGAATGCCTATTTTGATGAGTATGACTACAGGGTCAAGCTTCTCCAGAAGAAACAATGGAAGGAGGAGATCCGAAGGTTAAAGGAGATGAAGAAGAGAGGAAAAACTGATCTGGATGATTATGGGTATGCAAATATCGCTGGTGAGAATGATCAGGATCCTCCTCCAGAGAATGTATCAGTTCCCTTACCTGATATGGTGCTGCCTCCTTCATTTGATTGTGACAATCCCACATACCGGTACCGCTTTCTGGAGCCAACTTCGACTGTCCTAGCAAGGCCTGTTTTAGATGCGCATGGATGGGATCATGACTGTGGTTATGATGGAGTGAGCGTTGAAGAGACGCTAGCTATCCTTAGCAGATTCCCAGCAAATGTAGCAGTTCAGGTCACCAAGGACAAGAAGGAATTTAGTATCCATCTGGACTCTTCCATTGCAGCAAAGCATGGAGAGAATGCTTCATCGCTTGCTGGTTTTGATATCCAGACTGTTGGGCGGCAGCTTGCATATATTCTCCGTGGCGAGACAAAAATCAAGAATATCAAGAAGAACAAGACCACTGGAGGGTTCTCGGTAACTTTCCTGGGTGACATTGTAGCAACTGGACTGAAGGTCGAGGACCAGCTCTCCCTTGGGAAGAGGTTATCACTAGTTGCCAGCACTGGTGCGATGCGAGCCCAAGGGGACACTGCATATGGAGCTAACTTGGAGGCACGCCTGAAGGACAAAGACTATCCGATTGGCCAGTCCCTTTCAACCTTGGGTCTCTCTCTGATGAAGTGGCGCCGGGACCTTGCTCTGGGCGCAAACTTGCAGTCCCAGTTCTCCATCGGAAGGGGGTCGAAGATGGCAGTTCGACTTGGTCTGAACAACAAGCTGAGTGGGCAGATCACCGTCAGGACAAGTACCTCAGAGCAGGTCCAGATTGCCCTTTTGGGTCTCATACCAGTTGCAGCCTCCATCTACAGGAGCTTCCGGCCCAGTGAACCGTCCTTCAGTTATTAGCTTGTCAAGAGGAGTCCCAGTTTACTTATTTCATAACCATATTTTTTTCTCTTAGCAATTTTCCTTTTCATATGAACCATGTTTCCTGCTGTTTCAGTTCACTCCTTTGTAATTCCTATCATAATTTTGGCTGAAGAGGGTTGTGTGAGATTTATCTGGAACTATAGCTGAATAAATAATGTCGCGGGATGTACGGTCCTTGTGGTTATCAATCTGTTACGGCGTTTCCAAGTCTGGTCTGATTATTCTTGTGGTTATCAATGCATTACTAGTTTTTCCATGTCTATTCTGATTATTCTGTCAGTACCTCTGCTTTTCTGCTAATGCTGATGGGGAGTAGCTGTGCATTTGTGTCTAGCTGTATCCTCGTATCGTTGTGGTCGTCAGTATAGTATACATTGCTGTGCTTAGACTCATATTTGCTGATGCTTCTTTTTTCAGGAGCACGTATTCCTGTATTTGCATTGCATCATATACTCCTTGAAGACCTGTAAGTTCCTGCACACAAATGTATCAGTAGTTGAGGTGCATTGTTTTTGTATCAGGCTTTTTAGACGCCATTCATGATGCGTTATTGGCTTGTGCAGAAAGCAATAATCCTGCTGAACGTGGAAGCAGAGTGGCGGTGGCAAATGGATATTCACGTTTTCACCACATATTTTGCCATTTTATAAATTTGATTAAATTTTAAATATTTTTGTTTAGAACAACCCTAGAAACTGATTTAATTTGAGACAGGAAACAGATGGTGTGCAATTGCAAGTGTGTTGGGAGAGCCCAGTTTGCAGTTTTCGGAGTGTTTTGTGATCTCTTGTCTTCTGAAACTGAATATGGCAAAAAAAAAAAAAAAAAAAAAAAGGGGGCTGAATATGGCAAAATTGCAGACATGATGAAACGGTGCATCGATAGATGGCCCGCAGGTCCGAAGGAACGGGGAAGGCGTGGCCCATAGTCCTTGACCAGCTTCCTGGCCCCCTGGGCTTTGTCTTTCTTTTCTTCTTTCTATTCTAGTTCAAAAAAAAAAAAAAACTCTTACTATGTGGTGTTTTCTGCTTCCATGCATCGAAAATGCAAAATCGTACGTATTGCCGTATTGGTAATAGCGACGTCTGTTCTTGTTACGACCAACGACGAAGGCAGATTCCGCACGTGAGATGTCATTTCGTTACTTGAGATGAGATAATTGCAAGGTCAAGCTCAAGCTCAAGCACAAGCTGTTGTCGCCGGGGACTAGGGTGACTTGTACGACTAGAGTTTTACTCGAGATGTTTTTCACATTTTAAGAAAGTTAGAACAACATATGAGTTCGTTTATCCAACAACTTACGAGCTCGGAGGCCGCCAAGCTTCGACGAAACCCTAAAGTCCATGATAGTCTCCTCCTTCCCTCACTCCTCGTGCGGTGGGCTGCCCTGCCTCGACCTGGTCCGGCAGCCTCCACCGCTGCTAGGATGCAAACGTCACCATCCCCGTCTCCCGACCAACTTGCCTCACTTGATTTCTTGGTCCAAAGGACACCGAATTTTGAGAAGAAGAGGAGGTGTGCGGGTGGAAAAAAAGTGTTGCAAGAGAACATTGCAGATTTAAACAAGTCTACTTTTTTTAAAAGTTTATATGAACAAAATATCAAAGTTAATGTCTCTATTAGATTACTTAAAAAAATTATTTACAATTAATCTAATAATATTTATCTGGTATTATAAATGTTTAGATTTGGTACTGTTTAATGGGTAGAAAAGCCGACAGATTTAATAGTGATTTATAAAAAAAAAAAGCTAAAATCTTTCTACCTGTCGTACAGGACCTTTCAAACTATTTGTCTTTTGGAAAAAGAGATTCATATTGAGGGAATCGTTGCCTGTCCTTCAGAACCTTCGCTTAACCTTCTCTTTCTTTTTCCAACAAAAATAGCCTTGGATAAAATAAACCTGAAAAATTCTACTGACACGGAAACCCCAGCGGACGGCGTTCACACAGTACCGCGTGACCACGAACCGCCGCCCCGACGTCACAGTACAACCGCCCCACCCACCGACACGCGGGCCCCACGTAGACCGTTGGCCCACCCCCAGCCACACGGACGTCTCCTGCCCTTCTAGAACCCGCCACGTCATCACGCGGTCGCCGCACGCTTCGCCCGCCAAGCCGCTGCAACAAAAAATAAAAACAGACGCAACAGACGCCTCAATTAAGCTGCTTCACCACTAAGCAATTCATTTATTACAATAAAATAAATAAAATAATAAAATTAAAATAAATAAAAATAAAATACAAGTCATTCGAACCGTCAATGAACTGAATTCGCCGCGAGCTTTCCTACCTATAAAACGACCCCGATTCCCCTCCCCGACTTTTCCTCATCACACATCAAACGCGTCCTCCGAATCAATCAAATCAAATCAAATCAAAATCCCACGAGAGAGAAGAAAACCCAGAATCCCTAACGAAGAGAGCCATGGCCGCCGATTCCACCTGCAACGACGCTGTACCGGTCGCCGCCAACACCCAGCCCACGACGGAGGTAAGCGGCGGCGCGGGCCTTCTCGATCCGATTCGATATCGCCGGGTTTGCGAGGGTTTGGAGGGCGTGGAATCTAACGGCGCGCGATTGTGTGATTTGGTTTGGTTTGGGCAGGAGGAGGTGACGGTGGAGAGGGCGACGGAGGCGACGGAGGAGGAGAGGCTGAGGTACCTCGAGTTCGTGCAGCAGGCGGCGGCGCAGGCGCTGGTGCTGGCGGCCGCTGCCTACGCGTACGCCAAGCAGGGCGCGGGGCCGCTTCGTCCCGGCGTTGACCATGTTGAGGGCACCGTGAAGGCGGTTGTTGGCCCCGTGTATGATAGGTTCCATGCCGTCCCGCTCGACATGCTCAAGTTCATCGACCGCAAGGTATGGAGGAGGGGTCTAGTTTGATTTTGGTTTTCTCTCCGTCTCTTGTTCATATGTTGAAATTGTGATACGGATTGGGAGATGAGTTGAATGAAATGGAATTTGCAGGCTTAGGTTCCCAGGATGTGTCGGTTGTTTTGGAGTTGAAGTCTCAATTTAGCCTTGTTGTTAAGGGTTTCGATTGGTTGGTCTAGATGATTTAATTGACCTGTTGCTAGAAATATGTTCTTGTTGTCATGTATACTGCCAGTCTGAAATGGTTTAATTGTAAGGAATTGGTATGATGCTAGTATGGTGCGATTAATTTGACAAGTAGAGTAACTAATTGGGAAGAAATTGGGATCTTGCAAGGCAGGGCATGATTGATCAACCAAACAAAATGTGTCTAGCAAAGGTTTGAGGCTTTTAACTTGTAGATTACAAGCACGCACTTTTGGCCAGTATTGTATCGTATTAGAAATTTTAATAATTGGGGACACATAATACACCGTGGACAAGCTTGTTGATGTTGATTTATCAGGCGGTCCACTTTTAGCTGCTGTTTCAGTGGCGTTCATCAGCGCCTTGAATTTGCCTACCTATGTAGAGTTGTCACTTGTGCCCAGGGTATTTGATCATTTTTTATGCACTTTGCAAGTCTTCGTTTCATTAGTTGTTCTTCCTTATATTGTATACACATTATATATTGAAGTCACTGTGTTTGTCAATTTCTTGCACTGTTTTGACATCCAATTTGTCTTACTGAACTGCACTGTTACATCTGATTTGTGTGATTGAAGATCTGAATGTTGTCCCCTACTTGCAGGTTGGTGAGTCCGTTGAGGAGATTGACCGCCGCGTGCCTCCAGTGGTGAAGGAAGCCCCCACCCTTGCCCGCTCGGCTGCCAAGGAGGTTCGCCAGGCCGGCCTGGTGGGCACGGCCACAGGCCTCGCCAAGTCAGCCATTGCCCGTGCGGAGCCAAAGGCCCGGGAGCTCTACACCCGCTATGAGCCCGTGGCAGAGCGCCGTGCAGCTGAGGCTTGGGTGGCCCTGAACCGCCTCCCGCTGGTGCCTAAAGTCACCAGGGCTGTCCTCCCCACTGCCGCGCAGCTCTCAGCCAAGTACAATTCAGCGGTGACTGATGGTGCCAAGCGTGGGAACACTGTGGCCACCTATCTGCCACTTGTGCCCACTGAGCGGCTCGCCCGGGTCTTCCCGTGCCCCATGGCTGACGTTGCCCCAGCACCAGAGATGCAGCCTATCCCCACCCAGTAGAAGATGAAATGGAATGGAAACTACAGAATCAATTATATCAAGTATGAACTGAGATGTGGTGTAGCAAGTATTACTGTGTTCTGTCTTTGTGTACCCTACTATATATATGGTGAACTAGTGCTCGCATGCATGGTTTAGTGTGGTGGCATTGCTTTTTGTTCCAATTTGCGTGTAAGTTTATCTTGTTCTATGGATAATGATTTGTACATTAATGGGTTTCTATTAAATTCTGTAGCAATGTTGATGTCTGTTCTTCCCCAAAAGGTGTTTCTGCAATTTGAGTACCCAATGTGTATGTGCCTGGCTGTTGACTGACCAATTGAAGAGCTTGATTGGTTGGGCTGGGTTCCAAAACCTGCTTAGTAAAAAACATGGTATGATAAAATCATGGCAAAACACAATTAGGGCTGACCCAAATGAGGGCAAAAAAAGTAAATAAATAAATCATGGAGAAATTGATAGCCAATATTGTTTTCTCTTGTGAGCATTATAAAGTTTTAGAAACTTAGCGTGGGTTTTGGACTTTGGTCTTAAATTTCGTGCTGTATAATTGAATTGTGGACACCAACACTCAGTTTGGCTTGGTAAATTTTGGAACCCAACAGGCAGCTTAAAATGTGTAAAGCCCGAAGTGTGTAGGAAGTTTTCGATGCTGTATAATTGATTAATCGAATTGCGAACATGATGCTGTATAATTGAATTGGGGACATTCACCCATGACTTTGTCCAGACGTATCAGTTAAACACAAATTGCTTGTCTTTTTTAGAGGCATGCAAAAAAACCAAACCTTTAACATGGAAATTTCTTATTACACTGAACATTCTGATTAGAGGAGCACGTCTGTAATCCAACACCAGAAGGATGGAGATTCAGGCTTTGCGCTAGATCTAAACACAGAATGTACACTTTGAAGAACAGCCATAGAACTCTTAAATAATAGAACAGATCAATCTTATTATGTGAAGAGTCCTAGCTGAAGAATCTGTATATGGAATCAAATGTTCTTGTTCAGCAGAATCTGCTCTGTTGTCACTACAGCCCATGATACAGCCTGGGATGGTTGGGATTGGAACTGACCACTATCTTAAGAGCATCCCAAGCGGTGTGATCAGGCTCATAGTCTGCATTCACAAAGTAACCAAGGTCACATCTTACGATAGTAAGGCAAGGGAGGATGCTGGATACCGAAATCAAATTCTCCATTGGCGAGAGACCCGCCGGTTTTGTCTCTGCTGGACAGAGCGTTTAACCGCCCGAGTAACCAACATCTGTAGACCCAAAGTCGATCAACATTGAGTCCAGGCAGCTGAATACCCAAGATTTCAAGTAGTTTAAGGCTGATGGATCGTGGCTTTGTAGCATGTCAACCTCGGACAAGAAGGTGTTGATCGAGCCATCGAGGAGACTGCACCGCACGAGGGCTTCCTACACAGTCGGTGAGCCCGGATGGATGGCTGTGGCACGGAAAGAGAGCCATGCAGTCGGCCAGATTTTGAGGTCGCACTTTCGTGCTCGTTAGACGCGGCAAGATGTTGAATACCGCGAGATGTTGGACTACGACATGCACACGCAGAAATTTAATTGTTGTGTTCATCAACACTTTGATAAAATCTAGTCTAGTCATAGCATCAGAAACTTCACAACACGCTCGTCGTCAATACCGGACGGATGAGTTGAATGCTATACATTTTATCCTTTTTTTTTCAAATGGGCTTATACAAAATATATCAATCTGCTACACACTGCGCATCATACACCCATTTCATGACAAATAAGGAGTATATATGTCGAAAATTCGGGTCGGCCGATAAAAAACATAAATTAACAATAACATGAACCACATAGTATTAATGTAACAACATAACAGAGGGCAAAAAGCCTATTCCGTGATGGTCGCTGCTCCTGGCCTTCATCATAGCACGCATTTCTGCTCTATTGTCTTTATTAGAACCCGAGGTTGTCGTACGTATAACACAGCTTGGGATGGTTGGGATGGGAGCTGACCGCTTTCTTAAGGTCAATCCACGCGGGGTGCTTGGGATATGGTCCCTCACCGACCAATAAGCCACCAATGTACCATCTCACTTGAGCAAGACACGGCAGGTGCTGGATGCCAAAACCAAACTCTGTGTTGGTGAGAGACCCTGTTTTGCCTCCATTGAACACGAGAGTAAGTTCATGTAGCTTTGGCATGGCTCCAGCTTCGAACAACAATCCAAGCGCACATTTTGCCGAACCGACTCGAAACATTCTCAAGGTAGGGAATCCATGTGAGCCGCTGATCTTGACCCGTTGACTTCCTTCAGAGGAGGCCGATCTGTCAAGAACTTCCCTCTGTACCCGGAGCAACAGGATGGAAAGAGCGTTTAAACTCCCGAGCAAAGCAAAGTCTGCCACCCCGAGTTGCCCAACAAAGAGAGTCAATTCCTGTAGGTTATCAAGTGAACCAATCCATCTAGGGACCCTTGGGAGTGTAATTCCGAGATTAATTATCTTGAGTCCGAAGGGGATAGGGCTCCATGGCTCCATCAGCAATTCCATATTTTGTATGTTGTCCTGGAATAATATATCCAAAGAATTTAGGCATCTCGTACCAAGGGTAGGAGCAAATTCCAACGCTGGAACGAAGACCCCGACGCGGGCTGCTCCGACGATGAACTTGCTCCTGCTGCAACACGCGCGTCATACCTGGAGGTCGCCCGCAAGGCTCTCCGAGCCGCACCTCCGCCGCAGGCTGGGGCCTTGGACGC
>JAKNSH010030624.1:0-10853 GCA_027790015.1 Cymbopogon flexuosus
CTCGCTCGCGCGATCGATCGTGTGCTGTGCGACGCTCTGCGCAACAAAAACTCGCAGAAACTTTGGGACGGACGGATTCTTGCGCGAGCGCGCGTTTATTTATATATAGGGAAAAAAACGCGGAGACCGAGTTGGGATCGATATGGACAAGGGGTCGGTGTACTTCGATGTGATAGGAAGGAGGCACGCGGATAGAAGACACCGGACGCCGGCCGGCCGGCCGGCCTCGGTCACGTCAGTTGATAGCTCCGGTTTGGCTGTGAACGAAATATAGGCGGAGTGTCAGAGGCGGCAGCAGCACGGGGGCACAAGCATGGTAAATTACAGACCAAGAATTTGAGGGATGCACGACGCGGTGCTTGAATAGAAAGGCTCAACAAGTTCATGTTTTGTGTCCCCTTCCAATTAAGTTCCAAGGTCCGAGTACGAAAATGCTTTTATGCACTGTCATTTTTAGCGTAGATGAGAACATCTCGAAGAGCTGCTATACCCCACCAGCCATCGACAAAAATCTTTAAAACCGGCTCCAACTCCAACTCCAAGTACCCCGTTCTCCAAAATCCTGAGCTCGCCATCCCGGCCGCGTATGGCGCTCGGCATAGAAGGCGAGGCTGGTTCGCACGCCATACGGCGGTTTCCGCGTCCATATGGTTCTTGCCGCGCTAGCCGGCGACATGATCCCTTGTTTATCCAGCAAAGCCTGGGGCTGAGAGGGTGACATCATCTGGAGCAGGTGTCCTTGGATTGTTCCTGCAGCGATTTTAGTCTGGCATAGGTAAATCAATCTCTGCTTGTACGTCCAGACTCCTGACTCAATGCATCCTTCGCAGGATGCCTGGATCACAGTAAGCTGTTTGAGCTCATTTCATTGATAATTTCAGACAACCTGATGACGTCATGATGTGCTATATATCATTGCAGAACTTAAATAGCTGAAACTAGTGCTATTATTCAGACAAAGAATTTCAAAATTAACTCGTGCATTGTGGGCTGAATTAAACTTTACTATGTAATCATCCCCACTGCATGAACCGCTGTCTTTAGCATAATCTTGCATTAATTCCATCTCTGCATCTTAGTAGACATGGGCCGACAAACAAAGAAGACCTCAGCTAGACATGGGCTGGTCGAAGAATAAGGCCCAGGCAGCATCCTTTTATTTCTCCTCGTGCATCTGCGTGAGTCGACATATATATCATCGTGTCTGTCGTGATCACCCCGGGGAACGAAACAGCACACGTCCCAACTTGTGGTGGGATGTTAACATCGAACGATCGGAGCCAGCCAGCAAGGAACAGCGGTTGCTCGCGCGTACGACGCCGAGCGTACGTGCAGGTAGTAGTCGCTTTCGTATCAGTAACTTGTCATCTTCACAGGCGGCGTTGTGCAGCCTCCGAACTGACATGTAAGCTCGTTAGCCATTGCAGCTGGAGATGTCTGCGTCTATTTACAGTCTGAAACACGTGGAAGGCCGGAACTGTAGAATGAGATGGATGATGTTTGCTCGAACCAAAAAAAAAAGAACCAGTAAACTGACAGGACCACAACTGTAGAAGACAACTTCTTCTGCACAGTATCACCTATTCAGCTATCACCTCCCTCCCGAGGAACTCACCCCCACCGAATCTCCAGTTTATCAGCAGGACTGTCGACTGCAGATCATAATGTGCCATTTTTGCCATTCTCTGACTCAAAGCTGCAGTATACTAAATATTCAAATTTCAAAGTTGATTTGGAACTGGAGGTAGGAAGAACGAATGCTGATCGAAGCCTATACAATTATATATCACACAAACAAATCACAAAATGCCTACACGAGCAGGGAGGACAGCAAGAAGAGAAGACGGTCACGGCCCACGAAGCAGGGCTGCGAGATTGGCAGCAGACACGAGTGAAATTGAATTCCCAATCTAGCTGCTGCAAAATCTTTGTCTTGTGCACGTTAACTGGTGGGCGCAGAGGCGGCAGCATCGTCCGCCGGCTCCCACGCCGACGCGGTGAGCAGGGACAGGTCCTTCCAGCCGAGCTTGAGGCACGCGTCCTCCTCCACCAGCGTGTACCCCTTCCACGGGTACATGCCGAGGAGCAGCCTGGCCTGCGTGGCAGGGCTCCCGGCCAGGGACACCGGCCGGAACCCAGCGCGCCGCAGCTCGTCGCCCCACCGCTCCACGCGCACCTCCCCGGTCCGCTTGGGACCCCCTACGGCCACGATGTTGCGTATCTCCGCGCCCAGGAGCTGCCGCTCGACGGCGTGCCGCTCCGCCGATTCCTCCTTGGCCGCGCCGGCGCCGTCTCCCAGCGCGTCGAACAGCGCCGAGTAGTAGTGCAGCGCCTCCACGAACCGGCCCAGGAAGTCGCCGCTGTGGCCCAGGTCCTGCTCCACGATGGTGATCAGCTTCGGGCGCAGGCTCCGGAGCAGCCGCACCGTGCCCACGTCCGACCCCGTCACGTCGTAGAGGCAGTGGTGCATCCAGTGCACCACGGTGGCCTCGTCGACGTCCCGCTGCTGGTGCTGGTGCTGGCGCGAGCCGAGGAGCGTAGCTGCGTCGGCGACGTGCCCGATCTTCCCCTCGATGGGGTGGAACTCGAACGGCAGGCCGAGCGATGCCGCGAAGTCGGCGAGGCGGCGGCCGGTGGCCTCGAGGACGTCGAGCGACGCGCCGAGCCCGGTGATCCGGAGCGAGCGCGGCTTGCGCGGGCGGGAGGCGAGGATGTGGAAGAGCCCCGGCCATTGCAGGCCCTGCATGATGTCCAGGTCGATCACGTGGAGGCAGTCCTCGCCGTCGAGCGCCTGCAGGATGGCCTGGTTGGCGGTGAAGTGCGAGAACTTGACGAGCGGCGACAGCGCGTTGTACGCCTGGAACGCGACCGCCACGCGGCGGCTCTGCGCGGCCGCCAGCGGGCGGAGCGCGAGCGGCGAGTAGGCGCCCAGGTAGGAGCTGAGCACGCGCGCGCACAGCGCGTCCCCGAAGTAGGCCGCCACGCGCTCCGGGGACGACCCGAACGGCGACGCCAGCTCGGCGATCTCCGGGAGAAGCTCCCGAGCCTCCGTCAGCTGGTCCATGGCCACCGCCTCCGCGCACCGCAGCAGCAGGCTGAGCAGCCGCAGGCCTCGCGTCTCCGGCCCTTCCTCCGCCGCCGACGCCAAAGCGGTGGCGGCGCCAGGTCCAAGCAGCTGCTGCCGCTTCCCGCGCGCAGAACGGCCGTCCCCTTCCTCCTCTTCGCTGGGGGACGCGGCGGCCCGCTTGGCCTTCATCGCTGCCGCTGCCGCTGCCGCCTCGTCGGTGGCCAGCGCGCGGGACAGCACCCCCTGGAGCATCGCGTCGCGTCGCGTCGTCGGCCAATAATTTGGTTTCGGGCAAGGCGTCAGTCACTCGCGGTGATCACTGTCACTGAACCGTGGCAATGGCAAGGGAGGGGACGGCTCAGCTGATAACGCTGGTGACTGGGGCCTGGGGTGCAGGACCGGGTCTCGCCGTTGGCTTCGCGGGTCCGGTGAGTGAGTGAGAGAGACGGAGGAGGAGGGGTGCCAGGGCGGCCGTCTGTTTGTCAGCTTGCAGGCAGTTGCTGGCGCGGCCAGGCAGGGGGAATCAAAGGACGCGAGCCGCGACAAGGCGACCGGTCGTCTCCATCTCCGTCCCCATCCCGTGCAGGGACGGGAAAGGCTTGGGTTTTCTTGAAAGAAAATCACGGGGAGGCGGGATGGGGAGCGGGATGTGCGGCCGGCGGTGCCGACGGGGGTTGGTCCGGCTGGGATTGATTGGTGAAACCTGTGATCATTCGATGGGACGCCGGCGGGCGAGACGGGGCGCCGGACAAAAGCTTTACCTCGGATACCGGCGGTGCCTCGGTGGGACGTTTGACGTTTCTGGTTAACAACAGCAGTGCCGGATGCCGGTGCCCTTGCATCGACGGCACCCTGCTGCATCAATCGGCGGACTGCAATGCAAGTAGGAGAGTTCGTCGCAAATGCGATTCTGCGCTCTCATCTGCCGTTCTTTGTTTGTCAAACTGACATTCTTGGCCCAGCCCGAAACAACTGATAGAGGAGCTCGTTCGTCATGGGCTGATCGGTAACTAAATGGGCTTACTGGGAACGTTCATGGGCAGATCCAACATTTTTTGGGCCTCTCGAGCGTCCAGGTGCTCCACGAGACCAGAACCGGAGGGGAAAAAGAGATCACGCCGGCCGCCGATCTCCGACCACAACCACCGGGCTCCATGACCGGCGGCAGCGGCGGGCGACGAGACCACGAGTCCGACCGAGACGTATCGACGGCCTTGCCCGTCCCGGGGCCCTGCGCTTCGACGCAGCGCGCGCTCGCCGAGTGCCACCGCCGCGCCGCCCGCGGGCCGCTGCAGCCGGAGGTCCTGTGCCGGCACCTGAACCGCGCGCTGGCGGAGTGCGTCGTGACCGCGTGCTGCCCCGACGAGATCGACGCCGTCCGCACCCTCTGCGGCAGCGCCGGCACCGCGCTCAAGCGCGAGCAGTGCCAGCGGGCGCGCATCGACCTCGCCCTCTGCCTCGAGGCGCATCAAGAGCCCTAATCAATCTGTGTTGGGAATCTCATCCGGTACAGTCGTACAGCTATTTCCTTTGATGATCAACCGTATTCGTTCTATGTGTAATTCTCTTATTTTGTAAGAGATCTCATTTTGTAAAATGCAATCTAATTATTGGAGCCCCAACCAGTTTGTGTGTGAAGAGCCCCATTGGGGATTACTGCTGAAGGTAACATTAGAGAAATAACAGGAATCAACTCTGAAACAATGCACATATTTTGGCATTTGCTTGGCTTGGATGCGAAATCCATGCTCTAAGTTTCCAGTTGTATTATTGGGAAAGAGATCATGAATTGCAATTTGGTTGCTGTTGATTTAAACTGTAGAGCAACTTGAAGCAATGCTTACCTGCCCTAGCTGATACTTGCACTTAATTACTGATTACTCCCTCCGTTTTTAAATATGTGACACTGGACGCTGAGCTAATTAGCTCATCCTAAACGTCACAGAGTGAGTATTTGGGTTTTGCTGTGTGGGCTTCATATTCTAAATGCCTAGTAATATAGTCAGCTATTGAAACTATTGAAACATTGAAAAGGGGATGTTGCATATACTACTATGAAAGTAATGAAACTACTGGGAGGACAATTCTGAGACAGCAAAAAGGAGATATTGCATTTGCATTAGTGGTTCATGTACCAACCAACAGTTTGCTATTCCACTTGTCATTCTAAAAAATTTGGCAAAAAATGCAAAAAACTGTCTCCAACGGTTTGCTATCTTCCCTTGCCAAATTCCTTCCCTTGCCAAAATCTTGACCCGCGCGCGCAGCTATCCGCGGCGCGGATACGATTGCCATCGCGTCGCGCGCCTCTCCGTTGGTCTTCCCGCGCGCGAGGTGAACATTCCGCTCCGTCTTCCCGCCGTCACTTGCTGGCGAGGTGGGGCGAGACGAGGCGACGGAGACGGTGGCAGGCGGGAGGAGGAAGAGCTCTGCCGCCCCAAGCCACGCCGCCGTCGAATCCGGACGGAAAAGGCGAGGAGAGGAGCTCCGCCGCCGGAGCCGCGCCGCCGTCGAGAGCTCCGCTGCCACGTCGAGGCAGGAAGGGAGGCCGCCACCACCGGATCTGGAGGAGGGGGCCGCGCTCGGCGTGCTCATGGGCGCCGCAGGGGAAAGAGGCGCGCGGGGTAAGGCCCTCCACAATGTATTTTCTTCCCTGGGACTCCTCGTCGATGGCAGGCTGGCTCCGTCTTCCGTCTTCGACCGGTCCTTGCACCGGTGCCGCTCTGCCTCAAAAGTAGAGTCACCGGCTTGGCCGCACGACGGACTTCGGTGAGCTCGTCAGTGCCATGCCCGCGGCCGTGGTCCACCCCGGCGAGAGCAGACGGCGTGGCCATCCCACGCGCGGAGGCGCTCTCCTTGCACCTCACCGTGGCCGCGCTGGAGCAGAGAACCTGCTGGTGAGTGAAATCGATTTGGGGGAGTTTGCTTCCACTCGTCTGAGGAAGAAGAAGAGCAGGAGGCGATTTTTCCAGAGCTCGAGTTGAGCGGAGGATGGGAGGACGATGGATAGTTTATTCGGTTGTGGGTCCTGTGAAAATTAATAGCACCGGTTCTCTCTCTTTTACACACTGCGGCACAGCTAGCTGGTGCTCCATTTACTGTACCTGGACCCACAATATTTCTTGGCTGCAGCGACGTCGGTTGATAGCAGGTAGATGTAGGTCTTTTTTTCTCATTTTGTCAGGTTATTTTAGCAAACTATTGGAGATGATTAAATATTTTACTTGCCATTTATTTTAGCAACTTACCAAAACTTAAAATTTGGCAAACTATTTTTACCAAACTGTTGGAGATGCTCTAAGTCACTAATTACCTACATTATCTCCCTTTAATAATCATACCATTCCACTAATTACAACCTCTTAATGCAACTAATTGTAATAAAAATAATTTACAACCTCTTAATGCAACTAATGCAACAATTTTAAGTACTAACACATCCCCCACATCAACGTGCTGCGGGTATATTCTAGTTCTATTGTTTTTAACCCCGAAATGCGCCAATTTGGGTGTCGAGCACGACGGAAAGAATTAAAAAGAACAGACAGAAGAGGAGCAAAAACCTTATCCCATCCAGCATCCTTGGCTCGACGGTCGACACGTGTCCCTTCCACCCTAGCCCACCACCGCGCCTACCTGAACCTTCCAGAAGGAATGGGCGTGAAAAAATGGCACGAACCTTCGGGCCTTCGCGCACTTTCCTCCGCCCGCCACTCTGCTACACCCTCCCTGACCCTACCAGCCTACCCGCTCGCTCTATCTCCCGGTCCCAGCCGTCCGTGCCACACCGGAGCCACATCTGACGGCTCGGGACAGCGCCGCAGCGAGACATCTAGCGCCTGGGCCCACCATCTGGCAAGTGGTTTTTGTCGCAGCCCGGTTCACAAGGTGGGCCGATTTTTTTTTTTCGTCGTGCTACTGCTACCTTTCCCACCATCTCTCTCTCTCTCTCCTCTCCTTCGCGTCCTCCTCCCGTTGGTGGGCGTATAAAATTTCCTAATCCGCTATCGAAGCTTCCAGAAGGCTTCTTCTTCCGTACCTTCCACCCCCAACGCGGCTCGCTGTTTCCCACATCTGGAAGCTACGGTTTCGCCGGCTCAGATCCAGCCGAGCTACGGCGCTGGCCCGATGGCCGAGCAGGGCGGCGCCGCTGCCGGGGAGGCCGCTGGCAGCGACACCCCGGCGCCTGCGCCTGCGCCTGCCCCGGCGCCGGCGCCGGCGCTTGCTGCGGACGCGGCCGGGCAGAGGTCCCTGCCGACGCCGTTCCTGACCAAGACGTACCAGCTGGTAGACGACCCGGCGGTGGACGACGTGATCTCGTGGAACGACGACGGGTCGACGTTCGTGGTGTGGCGGCCGGCGGAGTTCGCCCGCGACCTCCTCCCCAAGTATTTCAAGCACAACAACTTCTCCAGCTTCGTGCGGCAGCTCAACACCTACGTACGACACCTGATGCTTGCTTGGCTTATTCATCCTCCATCGGGGCTTGGGTTTGGGGGCTTTGCTTTGGCTCGGCTCGGCATGGAGCTCCATGTCTGAGTGAGTGATGTGTTTGGATTTGCTTGCTGGTGACGTAGGGATTTAGGAAGATGGTGCCCGATCGGTGGGAGTTCGCCAACGACTTCTTCCGCCGTGGGGAGAAGCGCCTGCTCTGCGACATACACCGCCGGAAGGTAGCGCCGGCTCCGGTCACGCCAGTCGCGGGACTGGCGGCCGCAGCGGCGGCGTCCGGGGCGGTGACGGTGGCCGCGGCGCCGATCCCCATGGCGCTGCCGGTGACGCGGCCGGCCTCGCCGGCGCTCTCCACCGACGAGCAGGTCCTCTCCTCCAACTCCGGATCCGCCGAGGACCACCCGCAGGCGGCCGCGTCCGGCTCCGCCGGCGCGTCGGCGTCCGGCGACACGGGCGAGGAGAACGAGCGCCTCCGCCGCGAGAACGCGCGGCTGACCCGCGAGCTCGGCCAGATGAAGAAGCTCTGCAACAACATCCTGCTCCTCATGACCAAGTACGCCACCTCCCAGCAGCTGGACGCCTCCGCAGCGCTGTCCTCCGTCGTCAACTGCTCCGGCGAGTCGTCGGAGGCCGCACCCGCGCCTCCGCCCCTGCCCCCGGCGATCCTCGAACTAATGCCCGCGTGCCCGGGTCTTGCCACCGCGGCCGCGGGCCTCGTCGCTGAAGCGGACCCCGACCAGGCCGCGAAGCTGTTCGGAGTCTCCATCGGGCTGAAGCGGATGCGCGACGAGGACGACGCCGGCGAGGAAGAGGCGGACGACGGCGCCGGAGCGGAGGTGAAGACAGAGGCGTCGGATCCGCAACAGCAGCAGCGCAGCAGTAGCAAGGAGCCGTCGCCGGACCAGCCCCCGTGGCCCATATACCGGCCCACGCCCATGTACCATTCGATGCGGCCCTGCAATGGGCCGGACCAGGGTGCCGGGTCCGACCAAGACGGGTCCATCTCCAGGTGAGTGGGTTCGTCCCCACCTTGTAGAAGCTTCTAGTACCGATTAATCAATTGCCATATTATATGGGCAAACTAATTATCATATTAGAAACATAATAATACCTTTTTTTTTGTGAATTTGCTTTGATAGTTGGGATTGGGATACTCCTCTCCCTTGTTGTTGTAGTCTGTGCTTATATAAAACCAGCGGTCAGAATCCATGAACGGCGGCTGTGTACTCATAAATGCTTGTTGTTAGATGAACGCTCAATCGTTCATTGCACTTTTTGTGGGTTGACACCGCAGTTTCCCCGGGATCCTGCAACCGTGCGAATCAGACGGCACGTTTGTAGATCCTCTAACTTGTATGGTAAAGGATAGAGCAATAACGAGAGATTTGGTTGGTCATATTATCCCTATGGATGGTTGTGAGCAGTGTCAGACAAGAAATATCATGCAAGCTTTAATATTTAAAAGTATTCATACATTTTTTTTTAGAGTTCAAGGGCAGATCGTCCCGGCCTTTCAATTAAAATCAAAAGACTACAAATCCTAGTTTACAGCACATGTAAAACAGCATCAGCCACGCATCGCTCCAGCCTGAGCGTGCAGATACAGTTTAAACCTATTCGAAAGAACAAAAGGAGGCACCCTCGCAAACACCAACTCAGAACAGACTAGGTCTTCGTTCAGAGCTTCCCACCACGGCATGTTCTTCTAGAGTGACCATTTGTTCCCTTCCCCACCCAGCTTCTCTTGCTTGTGGTCTTCACTTGTGCCTTGGCAGATTTTTATGTGCTCGTTCTTGGAATATCTGGTAGCCACGACACCATCCTTGCCGCAGTCTTTATCTTCTTCAAGTAGATAGACAACATCACAACAGCTCCTTGCTGTCCTCCGGACAGAGCACCATCCAATTTCGAAGTGTACCATGTATCATGTACAGTGGTACTTCCATATTTTTCCACCCAGATCTCTGAAAGCATAACTCATTCCTGAGTTTCCAGACTAAAGTATATTTCTTGTTACTAAGCCATAGTTTGCCTATACTAACAATATCATCACCAACTTGTACCTCAATAATTTCAGAGATAATAACCCACAACCTACTAGCAATACTACAAACAGGTGATGACAAAATTCTTTCTCTACACAAAAAAGGTAAGTTTCATCTTTTATCTTCCTTCTTTTTGCCAGATTATCTCTAGTTAGAGTTCTATTATTAATCAACAGCCAAAGAAACATATGAACTCTAGGTGGGATTTTCAGGACATGCACCTGCTTAATTCCTCTAAAATTTATAACTTTGTACAGGGATTATGAGTAGTATATCCCTTTACTACTAAAAGTCCAAATCAACTCATCCTCTAGCTCAGAAAGTTGAACAGTAGACATCAACTCAACTATTTCCATCCAGGAGTGGTACAAGTTGTCATCAAAATTTCTCCTAAAGGTAAAGTATCCATACATTGCAACCGTATCATTCTGCTTTTGTTATAATCGGTACCTCAAACATGCCATCGATTTTATCAAATTCTACCCAAGTACTCGTAGCCTCCAAAAATAATTTTACTTCGTTGTACGAACCAGTTTTTGAGGTAGAAATCGAATTTCTTGCAATCTAATCTCTAACAGATTATTTTGTAAAAGTTGTTGTGGTTGTATTTGCCTAAAAAATAATTTGTAAAATTTATTGCAAATATAATCATCCGACATGATAGTCGATTTGTATGTGTTACATCTATACCTGATTTTGTCTTTTTAGAACAATTTATTTATATTGTCTTGCAAACCACAAGAGTGTAGTCATGTGAAAAGTGTGAAGGTGTAGGAATTCCATATATTTTTTAACAGAAGATTTAATAAAAAGGAAATGTGTCGTACGTTGGATTATAAAACAAAAGAGAAAAGTGTTATAAAACATGTTGCCAGCGGTTTGGACCTTTCCCTCTCCGTCTCTCATGATCAATACAGTAGATGAAAATAGTAGAACAAGTAGACATAAGATAGGGAGACTATTCTTTATTCCTCTGAATATATTGGTAATTACAACATAGAGCTCCCATGTGGCCTAAGAGTTTCGGTAAGAGCCCACATATAAACGGACTAGGATTAGAATTTCTCCTTCTCCTTTTCTTCTAGGAAAGAGTCCGTGTGTTTTACAACAAAAAGAAGCCAGGCCAGGCCGGTGAGTTAGGCTCAATAGGGGGTCAAACTTTTACATAAGGAATCATTCCCTCAAAAAAAAAATCAAATTTTCTCGAAGTCCACAATTTCTTTCTCTCCTACACTTATTCATCAGAAACCCTTTCATCTTTTTTGTTTCTTTTTTCTCATCCTCTTCTC